>JAURVB010013012.1:0-87224 GCA_033002965.1 Piper betle
ACCTCTATGGGACTTCCCTTTAAGCTTTTGACGAATCACAGAAGTCTGAAGTATATCTTTGCACAGAAAGATCCGAATATCAGACAAACGAGATGGTTGGAGCTGTTGTCTGAATTTTAGATTGATGTCTTATATCATGAGGCCAAGGCAAAAGTAGTAGCAGCACACCTTAGGTTAGGAAGCCATTTCGTGGTTCAATGGGAACATCAGTAGTTGCAGTAACTTAAGTGATACAGGTTAAAGTCATTTAGTGGGAATGATGACGAGAATCTCTATTCAACAGATTATACTTGAACAGATCAGAACTGCAAAAGAAGATGACCAGTTCAGTCAGTCGTTCAGAGCCTGGGGGTTTCAGAGGATTTGGCCAAAGATGCAAATGGATTGGTCAGGCTGAGAGGTCGTCCTTCATGTACCTGACATCCCCAAGTATCCCGGACTTTGCAACACCATTCTTCATGAAGGCCACACTTCGAGGTGCGAGAGCATCCAGTGGAGTGAAGATGTTTCATGATGTTTGACGATCATATTGGTGGCTAAGATTGAAGAGGGAAGTTGCTAATACAGTCGCTAGGTCTTTGGTTTGCCAATAGGATAAGGCTGAACATGTTTGACCGAGTGGAACTTTACAGCCATTAAAGACCTCAAAGTGGAAGTGGAAAGAGTATAGCATATGATTTTGTGACATGATTGTCTAAAGACCCGTCAGTAGAAAGATGTGATGGGGATAATAGTGGATCGATCTAATGAAGAGTGACATTTTATACCAATCAGGATGGATTACCACACTGACCACTTTGGCGACATCATATAGAGACCAGATAGTACGACTATATGGAGTTCCTTTGGAGATTATATTAGACAGAGATCCACGGTTTACATCCAGATTCTAGAGAGCATTTTGGACAGCCATGGGCGACATAGTCTATGTTCAATACTGCATTTCACCTTTAGACTCATGGGCATCTGAGAGGACCATCTAGATCATTGAGAATTTGCACAGGGGCATGTATGCTTGATTTTGGAGGTAGTTGGGAAGAACACTTACCCTTAGAGGAATTCCGCATACAACAACAATTATCAAGCTAGCATTAGAATGTGCACCATTTGAAGCACTGTATGGTAGGCTGTGCAGATCTCTAGTGTGTTGGGTTCAAGGTAGTGAGCCGATAGTAGTTGGGCCAGAGATGATTCAACAGACACAGGAGGTAGTGATGCGAATCTGAGAGAGGATGAAGTCAGCTCAGGACTGACAGAAGAGCTACTCTGACCAGTGCTGACATGAGGTTCACTTCATTGTCAAAGATCTCGTTCTCCTGAAAGTCTCCCCAACCAAAAGAAACGTGAGTTTGGTAAGCAAGGAAAACTCAGTCCTCGATACATTGGCACGTTCGATCTTCTACATCACATCAGCCAAGTGGCATATCGCCTTACATTACCGCCTCACCTATCAGCCATCCATGATGTATTCCACATATCCCTACTGAAGAAGTACCATCCAGACAACTCTCACATCATCAACTTTCGAGAGATAGAGCTTCACCTTTGACTTGACATATAAAGAGGATGCCGTAAAGATTGTCGATCATAGGAAGAAGATTTTTAGACAGAAGGAGATTCCTTTAGTATGAGTATAGTGGACTCAACGAGGAGTTGAAGAATATACATGGGAATGTGAAGACAAGACCAACAAGAAATATTTAGAGTTGTTTGAGTAGCCAGCAACTTGACAAGCTAATGTAGCTCAAGACTTTAGATTGTATAGATAGTGCATGATAGTAAAACCTCCTTGATTTAAAATTTTGGGGATGAAATTTTTATAAGGAGGGAATGTTATAAAACCTATGACTTGAGTCAGGGTTTTATACTCACGAACCAATTGGTTCAGCCGTAGGTCCGAGTCGAGTCGGTTTCAGAACATGTGCGCCAAGCCGAGGCCGATTGTTTGTTAGGAGCCATGAGGGTCAAGTGTACCTGAGTGTATAATGATAACAACAATAACGCAACAACAAAATGAGTTATCAAGATATACGACAATATGCCAGATATTTTATTATCCCATGCATTAGACCGTAAAAATTAGAATTAGCCTCTTTATCGTGTTAGGATGTATTAGATAGGACTTTTGGGTGGGTTGTTAGGTTTAGAACATGTTATTTTATTTATTTATCATATTTGATTTTATGGTATTTTATCATATTTATTTATATTTTTAGAATCTATTTATTATTATTAACTCGAGTCGGGAGCAAGTCAAATTTTATTTACAAAACTACCCCCGACTTACATTCTTCTTCTCCCCGATTTCCTCCTCGAAAGACCACCTGATTTTTTCCTTCCCTTGCTCCGCCGACGACTGCCCTCACCGCCGATGATGACCACCACCCCGGTGACCCCTTGTTGTCGACTCCACCTCATCCCCCACCCCTTCTTCCTTCCTTATCTTCCTCCTTTTCTCCCTGTTTCCACCTGCGGTCACCCATCCCCATCGCATTGCAGGCATCACCGCTGGACACCAACTTTGGTAACGACCTCTGACGACCCTCCCTAGCCCTTCCTAACCATTCCTCGCCCATGCAACAACATGCAGGGCGACCAAGATCAAGTCGAGGTTGCCACTTGCATGCGCCGTTGCCAGCGACTAGCGCCACCACAGGCCAAACGCGCTCGGCCCGGCCACATAGTCCCTCCCCACCAGCCAACACCAACCTCCCCTAGCCCTTCTCCCTCTCCCCAGCCTACACCACACCTAACCGCCCCCTCACCCTAGCCAGCCAAACCATTGTCTCCACCGACAACTGGCCGTCATTGCCAACTAGTGGCAACTCCGGCCACCTTGAACCACTCCCCCTACCTGTCTCACTCGTGGGACGACAGCCAAAGGAGCTGTCTCCCTCCTCACAACACCGACAACCGCAAACATCACTGTTGTTGCCGCGTAATCACCTACTTAGGTATAAGATTTAATTTTTATTTCATTTTTATATGATTGACCATCATTAGCATGTGCATCATTTTGGTAATATTGATAGATTTGATTGTGTGCTAATTTTAGGGTTTTGACATTTATGTTGTTGAAATTATGAAAATTACTTGATTAGTTAATTAGAAGTACGTGTTTGTCGATATTGTCATTACATATCTTAGATAATTAGACTTATGAATTGCACATCTAGTTCAATTGATTAAATTGTTATGATTGAGATTAGTTTGATTATCAAAAATTATGATCTTTATTTAGTTAATTGATATGTTTCAATTACATAGTAACGAATGTCTAATGTTAATGACATGATCCACCTAGGAATATAGATTTATATTACATGATTATTACAATTTATTGGATTGATCAAGGATATGCATGAATGTCCTAGTGTTATTTGAATTATCCATCATGTCATTCATGCACCATATGAGTGTACATGGGCTTTAGAAATCAGTCCTATTTGTGTAGGTTCGGTGTAGGTGCTTGCGCATAGGCGTGATACCGCGTTTGGAGCTTCTACAAGGTTCATTTAGGATTCCTACTTTGTTTGTTGATCTCTTCTATTTTTGCTTTGGATTGTATGTTAAATGACATGTTAACTGATGATTTATTAGACCCCACTTAAGATAAGCCATTTTAGCGAACCGGTTTTTAGAATTGATAACCCTCGAGGATGAGATCCCTCAAGTTTGATTTCGAAAACAAGATCCACCACAAGTTGCCTTTGGGCCTAATATATTAAATTCCTTCCCAGGCCTATGTATGATTTTATCAAGTTTTCAGTGAGATGAAAGATGGTGAAAGTGACTCGCACATACCCTGAGCAGGTTCACATGCTAATCACAGCGAGCTTTGGATTAGTGAGTGGTTCTATTCTTGAGGGATTCTAACTACCCGTGTTTTCGAGTTATGAGTGATGAGGGTCAAGTGTACCTTAGTATATGATAATAATGTCAAAAAAATGATGAGAAATGGGTTATCAGAGTATATGAAAGTGTAACGACCCGCCCGGTTCGAGCCATGAGCCAAGTGTTACTATATGAAACTAAGTGGCTCATAAATTAATTTCCTATTAATTTTTAAGATTTTAAATAAATCCATAACAATAAATTTAATATACAAATGCTCGAAATAATCTAAGCCCCATGAATTGAACCAAAATCCCACTGCCATGCAAACAATCTCAAGAAAATAATAATCCAATAATAGAGCCTCCAGCTGTCCCGACTCTACCCATCCTTCTATGCTCATACCTGCGGAAGTAATTCCGTGTTAGTGATAAAAACACTAAGTCGTATAATTAAATGAAACAAGTCAATAAAATCCCTATTATCGTTTCAAGAGTCTTTTAGTTGTTATGAGCCTATGCTGAGCTCGTTATATGCTGGGAGGGGTGGCCACCCCATCCAGCTACCATCCCATGCATGCGCACACAGGCTATGTGGCCCACAGCTTGTAGTTACCAATATTTGCCATTGACTCACCCTCTCGGTATCACAAGTACATAACGAGCCGTCTTGTGCCATTGCGCCCTATCACCCCTTTCGGCATAGAGGCAGGTATTTAATTTTTCAGGGGGTGTTGCCCTATGTCGGACTAAGTCAATTTATTGACCCCGGTTGCGCTCAGCACATGGTGGTCGAATATTAATTCAAGTCGACCAAGACTCTCACATAGCAATTTTTTTAAGGGTGCTCGGCGCATGGTGATCGAATGTGGACTCAGGCCAACCAAGACTCCCAAATCGAAATATATAACATTTCAAGTAATTATACGAACCTGAAATTGTGATGAGGCATCCGCAACTACAACACATGATCCTAATATAAATGTAATTTCTCTAAAGCCAAATGTGCTCACAACCTATCCAGAGGATGTTTCATTTAACAATAGAACTCTCCTTTATATTGATGTTTCATTTTACAATAGAGCTCTCCTTTATATAGAAGAATATGTGTGGAATTCAAGAAGTCATTATATTAAATTTTATTAATATGTGTGGAATTTAAGAAGTCATTACATTAAATTTTATAGAAAAGAACGCAATCATTCATAACTATATCATTTGTGTGATGATGAAAAGTCAAAAACATACTATTAAGTGAATACGAATGGGTTATAAATGATATTGATTCTTAAGAATTTATTTAATTAATTATTATTTATGGTTCGTTTTAAGATTTATAAAACCCTAAATTAAATAACCTAATTAATTTTTTCGGGGTTTTACAGAAAGTTTGTAGCATATATTTCTTATGTATTTGATCATAGAATTATTTTAGGCCGCATAACGCATTAGGATGCTGTTATAGGGTAGTTTGGGTGGGTTATTAGTTATAGAACATTTCATTGTGGTGTTCTGATGTGTATTATATTTTATGGGATTTCCCCCTATTTTCTGCGATTTTTTTAGGATTTATTACTAGTTAGTTATTATTTTTTACTCGAGTTGGAGTAGAGCCAAATTTTATGCACAAAATTGCCACCAAACTCACCTGACCTTTTCTTCTTCCCTAACCCCGACGCCACCCTTGTCATTGCTGCTGACACCACTTCCGGCTGCTGCACCACCACCGATCAACTCTGTTGATCCCTGTCGTATCATTGGCATGCCGCCTTGAGCACCCCTAGCCACCACGATGCCAAATGCCGTGAGATCATATTGCCCTTCCCGGCGTTGATTTGCTACCATCCACGCCACTCCACCGCTGTCGTGGTCATTTCCCTTTGATCTCTTGAGCATTTCCCCCATACCTAGCACCATCGTCGAGGCCAACCGGACGACTGACCGACCCCGACCAACTCATCGCCGCCGCCAGTTGTCATCACTGTCGTTGTCGTCCTCGCCGCCACCACCATAGGGTCAAGCTCGCCGAGCCAGTGCCAACCCATAGCCCCAATTGCCTCACGGGAAAATTTGCTCAAAAACCGCCTAAAAACCACAAAAATAGCCAAAAATTGATAAACCAGATTCATTGAAATTTGGCAACTCTTCTGCCGAATTCATCCAGTCGAACCGGATCAAAATTCGAACGCCACTAAGTGCTAAATTCAGGCCTCGAGCTACGCAACGAAACCCTAGTCGTCGCTGATTACCAACAACGCAAGGCATAATGAACTCTGACTTAATTTATTAAAGGTGATAATTATTAGCACAACATGCTAGAATTGATGAATTGATGTGTTAGATATCTTTATTGTAATATAAATATGAATTTGCTTGATTGAATTGTATTAAAACGAATGTTAAGGAAATAATTAGGTAAACTAAGTAATTATTGTAATCTAATGTAACGTAGCATAGGAAAACTTATGTATGATTGATGTATGATGTGGTGTGTGTATGCTGTAGGATGTGTGAATGCATCATAAGTGGGCCTCTTAGCTTTTAGTTTAATGTGTAGTTAGCAAGTAGAAGCTACTCACCTTTGGTTTGACTTCTATACTCTGTTGTGTTTTGTTTTAACAGGTAAGTAAACATGTTGAGTGGTGGATTTATTGTATCCCACTCCACACTGGCCATCTAGTCGTATGAGATTTTCAGATTAATAACCCTTGAGGATGAGATCCCTAGAGTTTTATTTTTGAAACTCAGATCCAGCTCACGATGCCTTCGAGCTTATTATATTGAAATCCCTACCCAAGCCTATGTACATGTAATTTTTCGTGTTTTCAATGAGTTGTGAGATGAGGGAAAACCGACATTTGAGTCTTGAGGTAGGGGATGAGTTCATCAAAGCGGGCTCTAAAATTGGTGAGCATTTGTTTCATTCCTGAGGGATCTTGATAACTCCACCTTTGAGTTCCTCAAACCTGGTGTATTGTGGAGGTCTACTGGTACTATTATGTAGCACATGTCTAGACTTGTGGTTTCAAAGGTTATTAAAGGTGCATGCCTGAGAGTACTCAGCCTTTGTAATCAGGGTCAGGAGTGATACTGAGGATGTAGAGGGCTAAAAGGAAACAAAATGATTTTCCTACGCAAGGGATAGTTGAAAGTGTCCAATGAACGAAGATGAATTAGAAAGGGGACGTTATCGCGCGAGGTTGATGACTCCATACTTATTGCCCTTATGAGAGTTCTATGAGGAAGAGTAATGAGGTTTTCATTCAACATGAGGGTTAGTTATCCTGTGTCAGTTTGTCATTAGTTATTTCTAGACTGGTTATACTCATTGTTGACGTCTCTTTATTATATATGTGGGTGAGAACTGTAAGAAATGAGCATTGTTGAGATTGCAGAGGAGGACAACTGAAATCACACACACATGTCTTGTCGAGTGTACTTGGTGAAGATGGTTTGTGTTGAGCAGTGTGGATGATGAAGTTTAAATGATATTCTATGAATTTTTGTAAATATTTTTCATGTGAATGAAAATAGAGAATAGAAAATGAACATGTGAGCAATGGGGTTTAGATTTGACTCATATGATGGGGAAAGTAAAGGTAATTGGAAATGTGAAGAAAATACTGTATTTGGACTATGCTGTGGATTTTATTGTTATAAATATATATTATTTGTCATTGACAAGGTGACCCTTATTGTACTTTTAAGGGAGACTTTCTTTGTTTTGCTTTAAATATATATATATATATATATATATTAAACTTTTAATTTATTTAGTTTGTTTATATACTTGTTTGCATATCACAATATGCATGTATTACGATGTTAGCACCGAAGCATCTCATCTATACTTTTACATACTATATCACCATATTGACGTTGTTGAGGGTAGATCTGGATCGGCTTAATCAAATCAAGTAAATTAACGAACGCTTTAGCCACCGGTAACATTTCTAGGTCGATTTACAGGTGAACCGAAATGACGTGTTACAGCCTAACTTAAGTTGTACAAATTGAAGGGCTTAATAATTTCATAAAAAATAATTAACCAAGTTGAAGATTGTAAGTAGCATTGCCACTCATATCATACATAAATTGAATCCAATTTTTGAATCGAAAATTTTTAACTACCAAAACCACCATATTTTATGAATATCACAATTTTGACCCTAGTTTTTTAAGAGATGAGGGGAGTATGAATGGTTGTATATATAGCGAGGTGAGAATTAGTTTTGAAAACGCTGTGGATCTAGCGTGGTGCTCCATGTAAAAAATAAAACCTCCAATCCAACCACCAAAATAGCTTTGAATTAAAGACGTGTAACGCCACACAATCACGAGTTCTTTTTAGTTTTGTTAAGTGAATCATTTAAAATGTATTAATATAGTTAAATAAGATTTAAACATTATAAATCAGGTTCAACGCGTCCCTACTCGGTTAAACCAGTGTACCGCGCAGCGGTCAAAAATCCAGGATGGTCGTAAGTACGGTAGCAAATAATTTTTTGCCCTTAGCACAACTTTGCTTCCACTTATTTTACAATTATAAGATCCTCTTCTCGTAAATAAATAACCCCGAAAACTAAAAAAGAAAGGAAGAAAAAATAAAATAAAGTGCGCACGTCGACGATGGTGTAGGTGCACGCTGCGCATAGATGAGTCGTCTCTAGTTGCGGCAGTCCCTACTGAGAGCGGTGCCGGATCTTCACTCTAGACAACCACTGACTGCCTCACCTTCGCCGCCTGCTAGCAGCGGTCAGGCCTCTTGCCAACCAGCGGTGCGGCGCCTTGAGGTCGATCGGCGGCGCTCGCGGCTTGGCCCATCACTTGCGGGCCGCACGGAGGTAGCTCTCTTCTTTCCCCCTCCTTTTGTTTTTTACTCCGCCATTTACGTTCTATAGATCTAATGATTGAGTGGCAATCTACTCCTGCAATTTGGGATCTCTGATTGTTTCTTCATTTTGGGTTGCTTTTTTCTTGCAATTTTAGCGTTGGTTATGTGCGTGTGTCTGTATGTGTTCAATTTTGGTGATTGTTAGCTGCTTCTCTGGTAGGGATTGTTGTGATTATTTTAATGGAGATTGACAAGGGTTTGAGGAGCTGTGCTACTAAATCTCACTCGAATAATGCTTGATTTGTTAGGTTTATATTGTTGAATTGAGAGTTGGAAGGGTTCAAGGTTTTTCTTGAGCTTACCAGAGTGGGAATTGTGAAGATGTTAGGGCGACAGCTTCTTTCCAGATCTGGAAGCTTTCGACCAGAAAACCTGGGCCAAAATGCCTTGGCAATGGTGGGGAACCTTTGCTTCACCCTTTTGTTCTGGGTGTCTTGATCTTCACCATCATGGCGGCGACCTACCAGCCCGAGGACCCTCTCTTCCATCCCTCAACCAAAATCACCAACTTCCTCACTTCGAATTCCAATGCCACTTTTCGCTCTGATGAAACTCTCCTCAGGACTGGAGAGGACTTCATGGCGGCCAACCAGACTGTTTTTGAGAAGTTCTTGAATGTCAGTGATGTGGCACCAACGGAGGAAGTGAAGGTTGCCATTATCGAGCCAGCTGACTGCACGGCCTCACTGGAGGATCCCATCAACTGTGCTGACCCCGAGGTCTACCATCTCATGATGAAATCAGCAATAGAAATGTTCAAGGACATTCATTTCTATCGCTTTGGGAAATCTGTACGCGGTGACACTGGTAGCTCGTGCGACTTGGCATGGCGGTTTAGGCCCAAAGAAGGCAAAACTGCATCCTTCTACAAGGACTACAGGAGATTTGTGATCTCAAAATCTGCAAACTGTTCGTACTCTGTTGATAGGATTGGGGATTACCACTCCGGCACTAACACTAGGAAAAGAGAAAGAATTTGAAGACTGAGGAGGTGGTGAAGGAATCTGTGGCAGTGGTGTCAGCTGAAGCTTCTCCAGCAGTGCCTTTGTTACCTGTTGTGGGTGAAACTGTAAATGATTCTCTTCCTGTCGTGGAATCAGAGGCCAAATTTAGCAGTGGCCGCTACTTAATTTACAGTGGTGGAGGCGACAGGTGCAAAAGCATGAATCATTATCTATGGAGTTTTCTTTGTGCAATGGGTGAAGCCCAATACTTGAATCGCACTTTAGTCATGGATTTGTCTATTTGTCTGTCTAAAATTTATACTTCCTCGAACCAGGATGAAGAAGGCAAAGATTTTAGATTCTACTTTGATTTTGAACATTTGAAGGAATCGGCGTCTGTTTTGGACCAAGATGAGTTTTGGTCAGATTGGGGAAAGTGGCATGAGAAAAACGGGATGAAGCTCAATTACGTAGAAGATTTCCGAGTCACCCCAATGAAACTTAGAGATATCAAGGATTCATTGATTATGAGAAAATTTGGATCTGTGGAGCCTGATAATTACTGGTATAGAGTATGCGAAGGTGAAGCTGAATCTGTCATCCAGCGGCCATGGCATCTTATCTGGAAGTCAAGACGGTTGATGGACATAGTGTCTGCGATTGCTGCCAGATTGAACTGGGACTTTGATTCAGTCCATGTTGTGAGAGGAGAGAAGGCTGGAAACACTGAGCTCTGGCCAAATTTGGCCACAGACACTTCGCCAGAGAACCTTCTTATATCCTTGCGTGATAAGGTTGATGATGGCCGACATCTGTATATTGCAACAAACGAGCCAGATATCTCCTTTTTGAGCCTTTGAAGGACAAGTACACGACTCACTTTTTGCAGGATTATAGTGATCTCTGGAATGAAAATAGCGAGTGGTATCAGGAGACAAAGAATCTCAATAAGGGGCTTCCAGTAGGTTTTGATAGTTACATGAGGGTGGAGATTGACACAGAGGTCTTTCTGAGGGGTAAGAAACAGATCGAAACTTTTAATGATCTTACTTCAGATTGCAAGGATGGGATCAATGCCTGCCGCTCATCTTCTTGAGGTTTGTAATTTTTGAAGCAAAACTTGATTAATTTGCCAGTGTATCTCTATATGACTATTAGCGGATTTGGATGCTTTGTTCCACCACAAACTAGATTGCAATTGTTTGTTCTATCCTGTATTGAGAGGTCAATGAATGTTGTCTTGTGTTTCGATTCTCGCATATATCCTGTGATGGTGACAGAGAGATGATCTTGCATGTTTCGTTAAGAAGTTTTTGTTCGGCTAAGTTGGACTTTTCTTTGGCAATGGCCGATGGTGCTGCTGTAGAACAAAATGTCTGCTCTAGAAACATCTGCTATTGAAATGGGATCAATCTGTTTGATAGATGGTACAAATTAACATCTGACAAACAAAAATGTGATGAGTAAAACCTAGAGCCTCCAAACTGAAAAATAAAAAATAAAAAAAGAAGTTCAAATGAGATAAGAATAAAATAAAGGCAAATGCAACTCTACATCGACCATTGTGATGAGTAAATCTCATTTGGGGCAGCTTGCATTTTCCATCATAAACCATTGAACAGAGGAGCCCTATGTCTGCCGAATCCGTTGAAAACGCCAAACCCTGCCGAGCTCCTATTCTCTTTTTCGTTGATGACAAACTAGGCCAAAGCATTGAATTTGCGAGTACCTCGATGCACAAATTATTTTTTACCGGCCACACAAATACACTACTTCTGAGATGTGAAATTGAGCAGACGTAACAAAGGCAATCGAGGTTGTCATTTACTGCTGTAAACTGAACAAGAAGCCGCATGAGCCTGAAAAGGATGATCCCGGAGGCCTGAATAATGGAGCACCAATGGGCTGTCCAGCATGAGGGTGTAAACAAGCCGAGCCGAGTAGGGATGTTTTTGAATTCGAGGTGATTTTTGGTAAGCATCTTTCTACTTGTTTGAGTGTTTGACAAAATTTGATGTATTATAGATTGAGCCGAACTCGTTCAAAATTCATGATGTTTGGGCTTGGCTTTGGCTCGCTATGTTGTCGAGCTGAGCTCAAACATAGTAAATATTTGTGTTTAGTTCGTGCTCAACTTATATATGATCAAAAATTTTTTTAATACTATATAAGTTTAATATGACCTCAATAGTATTGACAAGCTAAGTCGAATTGAGTATTTTTTTCGAGTTTGAACACATCAAGATTGATTTTCAAATCAAATTAAGCCGAACACTCCTTAACTTAAGCTATATTCGTTGTTTAACGAGCTATCTATTTCGAACAGAATATTTTTTCAAGAACATTATTAACGAGTACATGTTCAAGCTAAATCGAGCCAAATGTAAAATGCTTGCGACCAAATTTGGCTTATTTACATCCCTGGTGAAGAGAGAGCTGCTGATTTTCTACTTGCGAGTGGCCTTCCATTTCTTAACCGGGAACAATATCAATTTCCCGCCAGAGATATAGGATCCATTTTCCAAGGACTTCAATGCAGATAATGGAATTGGTATCTTCTCGCTCTCTGCTTTGTCTTCTGCAAATGGTTTCACCTCAAAGATCCCTCTCGAGAAGGCCCTTGCTACCTGGTAAGGATCCCAACAGTTTAAAACATCGACCATATGAGTCACTAATGAAGAACAAAAAGTGAATACGCTTGCAATAGGGAAAGACGTCAATGTTTTTGAATATAGAGGCTAACATTGAAATAAGGCATAACTTTAGCTTGTCAATCCAACTTGGATAGGTGATAAGTGATAAAAGTATATGGTTAAAATATTAAACAACAAAAAAGAAAGTGTATAGTTGATCACTGATGTGGAATATAGAATAGAACACATTCTATGCATTGTTTTAAAAGATTGAAGTGGCAAATATTTAAGAGTGCATATCAAGCATTCATTATTCATTCCACCACCTTTAAGGCAAGTTTCGTTACCTATTTTCCTTGTGATCTGGGCTTAAGTCCTTATTAACTGAGAAACAGATTATCACATTACATGTTATGTTATGAATCCATATCTGTGGAACAGATCATGACCGGGCGGTATGCCAAACCACTTTTCAGTGCAACGGTCTAATAGTGTCCAACATAAGCATAAATTCCTCCCTGGTAATAACTAAAAACAGAATTTTCGCGGCTACTGTAAAATAATGCATAAAGCAGATATGAGATGCACCTTTAAAAGTATTCAGACCTTAAGAGAGCTACACAGAACAGCTAACTTTGTCCTCATTCCAGTTGTTAAATAATTACACATGTGACGGCCCACCCTCAACACAATTTTGGCCAATACTTGGCATTCTCGGGATTAGACTTCTGGTTTGAGATAGCCTGCTCGTCAGATGTATCCAAAACAACAATTGCATTTACATATAGACAGAAAAAAAACAAACACAAAAACTAACAAGTTTTGCTGCAAATCTCATGCTCAATTTTTGAAAATGTAGTCTCTAGAGATTTAACTAGTCCCGTGGCATGACAACAAGTGCAAGGTTCGCTTATCATAAATGTGACACTTGGACGAACCTAAGATGACAACAGCCATATGAGCCAAATCCAACTAACAGTATAAGAAAAACCATTAAAATCTGGTACAACAGATAAAGTGATATAACCTACCCTTTTTCTAGTGATTTCCATCAAACCATGCCGAGATAATTCTGAGACTTTAACCATTGACCTGTCCCGCTCAACTGCCCTTTTGATTTCTTGGTAAACCAACCTTTTATGTGCTAACAGATAAATATAAGAATTCAGAGAATAGAGAGTGAAGAAAGTTTGAATACACAAACAGAAACAAATAGTATCACCAATAAATCACATTTCTAATTAGAGAAAAATTGACCAGACTAGCAGAATTCTGCTTTTTCTTACAGCTCAGCTGATATCAAGTGCATTTGACTACTATAGTTGCAGAGATTTTAGTTAACATCACCAATCGTGTCAATAAAATCGACCACAATAATGCCTCCAATGTCCCTAAGCCTCAGCTCCCCTGCAATCTGAATCAGCAGTTTTTGTTTCACGTCATCACCACAAAAGCAGCCTACAGAAGAGAACATATTGCCTGCTTATTTGTTTTTGTGAAAACTGGTGGAACATCTGTGGCTAGACCATCAAAGCTTAGAACTAGAAAGAACTTTTGGTACAAATTCAGCTCATTCAGTTTTAAGATATGATTCAGCACAAGCTCAATAGTGATGTGACTTTCAACCCAACCCAGTTAAGCTTATGTAGATTCTAATATGTATTAGTTTTGTACTTTCGTATCTGTTTACATAGGCAATGTAACTGTGACTTAGTAATTCACACGTCTGCATACAACTAACTGAATAACAATGAAAAAAAGATTAAAAACTCCGGCACTTTAGAGCCCCAAAAAGTTTCGGTACATGTATATGCTGATTAGAGAGACATGTACTTGCTCTAGCATGAGAAACTGATAGATGAGACTTGAGAACCCATTGCCCTTAAATCACACGATATGATCATTTTTTGCACTTGTAATAACAATTTCCATGACATCAGATTATATAGTACATTGATGGCATTGCTGTAAATGACTGAAATTCAATTAACATATTGGGCAAAATTACAAATTCACCGTACACATTAAATTACAAGCCAGACCAAATAAAATAAGGACACATATTAATTAAATGTTAAAAAACACAACAAAAGTACCAAAAAAATTAACATTTAGAGATACTTGTTTAGCAGCGGTGAGATTTACATCCAGAATAGCCTTCTCTTGTGAGGTCCCTTGACCAAGCATCCCATGGCCTCCATTCACATCAATGGAAACTAATGCCTGTGTTTGTTCAATCACTAGAGAACCATCATTAGGGGCACAAAAGAGAGGGAATGAAAATTCTAAAAACAATCCATGAACTATACAGGCAATCTAAAATAAAAACAAAAACATATAAATTTCTGGTTGTCTAAGGAATGATGCAGAATAATAAGCATTGGCATGTATCATTTCACAGAAGAAGTATTGTCACAAGATTGTATTTGTTAGAAAGTTGCCAGTAAACTCAACCCAACACCCTCAATCAAGATAATAGTTAATGCATATATATATGTTAATCACTAATTTCTAACTAGTTCCTTTCCTTGTTTTAAGTATCTACCTCTTACACCCCCACCCACTCCCCTTCAATGCAAAAAAATGCCATTTGGTTTTCTCAAGAGGGTAATGGTGATAAAGACTAAGTTTCTGCATCTAATAAGTTTGTGATAGATAGCAGTCGTATGTGATGATGGCTATGCAGAGTGCTTTCCCTATTGTTATGCCCTAGTTTTGCCTCTTTGTATTTTTAATCTTCTGGCATACTACATTTCTAAATGAAATTAGAAAAATTCGGCATATCTCCAACTCCAACTTGTGCACTAACAACTAATTAGTGTAAGCTACCTTTTGCTAAGTATATTATTTATTTCCTCTGAACTCCATATTGATAAAAAATGGGTACTCTTTTATCATAAAGCTTAACTCGCTCACATAGATCATGAGCTCTTTCCTGAAGATAGCTGGTCACCTGCAGGAAAATCAATATCATAAGGAGCACAAACAATATATTCATCACAAGTTACAGATAGAATTGTATGGTCACACAAGGACACATGAAAGCTTGCATATTTAATATACTCTCGCCAATACCTCGTGATAGGTTCGTTGTGTATCAACAATCAAAGTTTCGACCTGGAGAAACAGATAAGGCAAGGAGTGCGTGCATTAAGATGTCTGTTCATGGTCCCCCTAGTATGATATAAATCATTTCTGCAGGTAGTTCACATTTTCATTAAAGTAATATTGTACAACAGAAAGTGTTTGACCCATGGCTTGATTTAGAATAACAGGTACAGCACCATTTACACCCTCATCTGCCGCAATTTCAGCTGATTTTGCATGTTCTATTATATGTTTCCACGTAGAAAGGAAGCCATCCAAGTCTTCCTGCAATTCCTCCAGAGTGTGACCTGCAGCTACAGTTCTTACTGTCAAACCAAAGCCTGGAGGTTGGAATGAATTTGCAATAATAACCTTCAGCCTGGTCCTTTCAACTCCAACGATCTTCTTAGAAACACCAACTCCATCACACTGAGCAGAGAGCACCTGGAAAGAAGAATGTACGCAAACGCAACGTAATATAACTGGCAATACCTAAAAACCTTATGCAAGTGTATAAAAATGTAAAGTAGTATAAGCTGCTACAGGACCAGATATGATTAAGAATAATACCCAAAACCTGCTCTACAACTAGGATATGGAGACAAAAATGGACCTTTAGTTCCTAATCCCTCTTTGACAACTTGAACAATTACTTTTGACCTTACCCAAGCCCATTTGTTTATATCGGAGCACGTTCCATCAGAAACCTTCAAGTCCTTCATAACATGAGATAACAAATTAAAATCGTTTAAGCTCTGCCCATCCAGCCGAACAAAATCACCACAATCTTCTTCTTCATTATCATGCCCATTTTCATCAAAATCATCTTCAAAATCAATTTCATCACCATCATAATCAACTGTGGTACCATTAGCATGGACCTTTTGCGTAACAAAAGATTCCAGATTTATCTCAGGTTCTTGGTCTTCAAAACCTTCATGCATAAATTGTTCTCCATCATCTGGAAGCTCACTGTTAAGGAAGTCCATGTCACCACCATCCTCTACTTTTAAAGTTGCCTCTACATGATCCTTCGTCTCAATTACATTTGCCACATCAGTCTTATTGTTCTCCACTTTGTATTAAAAGGTGGGTATGCAAATGGCTCTCTGTTGGGCTTAAAATGTCCATAAGTGAAGGTCTAGAGATTCCAGTATCCACAGATGGAACTAGTTTTGTCACTATCCCAAGATACATACTGTCGCACTGCTATTTATCTGCACATCTTTCATTTTATTGATTGGTCCATATTTTGGGACTTTCAGTAAAACTTGGGTTTATGATAAATTTTACAAGCACGCCCGATTTTTTTCAGTAATTTTAACTTAGATTTCTCAATAAGATATAGCTGGATGTGGGAATTTCTTAATTGTAGGGCGTATATCCGTATGTCATTGATAACGTTAATCGGTTCAAAATTTGAGTTTATTAGTGAAACTCGGGGATAAGTTTTTGTGGGCCAGAAACATGCCCAGCGAATGAGAGCGAATTTGTTGATTAATTAAAAAGTTAAACTGCTAATTTATCAAACTGAAAACACACCCACAGAAGCACTAAACTAACAGAAAAATAAAATCAAAGATAATGAAATATGGGAGGGAGAGGAGACCTCTGGATTTGGAAATTAGCTGCTTCTTGATACCATTGCTAGAAACATGGGTAATTTGTAATTTTGGGTGCTAATAGCATTGGTAATATTTGTGAACAATATGGACTATGAAGTACTAAAGCCCATCTCCTCTATTTTGCTTCTGCTGAAGATGAGTAGGGTAAAGAGGAGAACAGTAGCAGAAGAAAAAGAAAAACGTAACGACCGGTTGCTCCTCCTCCCAATTTAGCTTTATTATTATCCTTATTTTATCAAAATTACATTCAATCCATTTCCCATCCATTCATTTTCTCCAACAAACGCTGTAAAAATAAAAATAAAAATAATTCAATGAAAAATATGATTCACATTTCCTACCATCAAAAAGACAGTTTACAATTAATTCATTGATTAGGGAAAATAAGACAAGAAAAACTACGTAATGTATCATTTTGTATAGGCAATATGTACCAAAAAGATAATAAAATCAGATAATAAGGAGCTCGAGCTGCAAATTCTTCTCCTCCTCTTTTGATCCTTCTTCGTCATAATCACTTCTAGTACTAAATCTTCTACTACTACTTCTTCATATTCTTTTTCTCGCACCTCTACTTGTAAATAATCTTCCTCTACTGCTGCTTCATAATTATATTCTTCTTCTTCTACTACATTTACTTCTTCTTTATAATCTTCTTCTACTTCTCCTTCTCCTCCTCCATATTCTGATTCTTCTTCTCCCTCTTCATCATCTTCCACTACTACCCGCTGTAGCTCAAACCCACAAAAGTTCGAACAAGCAGCATTCTCGGCATGCCATTGAAGCAGACAACGAGAATGGCAACTGTGCCCGCAATCCGTCATCCTCGCCACTGCCCCTTCTTTTGCCAAAATCTTCCGTGCAAATAAAACACTGCCCACCACGTCGCCGATGCCGTCGACTTCAGCCGGAACCACCCTCGGGTTGAGCTCATCCAGTGTCCAACAGACCCTCTATTCGAATAATTTGAATATTATAGAAGTATATACGGTCGAAAAAAGTAATATAATGATAAATTCAAATATCGTTCCCACGAAGCGATGAATTTCCTTAAATTAATTAAAAAAAATAAAATTAAGAATAAAATAGAAATAATTGACGTAACTAAATCTAAATAATAACTTTAAAAAGAAGAAGTTTAAATGATAAAATTTGTTCTAGAGTTGAATTTCCCTTAACATGAATTTAATCTTCATCAAATCTTACTCTTATCATTTATTCCCTCAGATTGTCGATCTAGGATAATTATATGACATGGTAGCTCCCGCTCCTTTATGCTTCTATTATTTTGCCTTAATTTCTACCTCCCAGTGATAATTGATTAATTAACAAAATAACGCATTAAGATTTGCCTTATAATCGCATACGGTGTTGTGTATCTCCTGACTACAACGACAAAAAGTCAAAAGACTCGTCGTATGATGAATTATCAATAACTAATTTAATTAATTTCTCCCAAAATCTAATTAAACCTCATGATGTAAGAAATAAGCGATCAATTTATTCTTAGCATTTAGAACATGATAACTCAAACAATGAGATTGAATAAATGAATAAGAGGTTGAAATGAATTCAATTAAATCATGTTAAGTTCTATTCTTTTCTAGAACGAAATACAAGACTACTCCATAATAAAAATAAAAAATAATATAAAAAAACTATTTTATTATGAAAAGAAAAGAATTTAAAATCTAAAACTACTTCTTTCACTACACTTCAAAGTCAACAAATGACCATCCTTTTATATAGAAGTAGAGATACAAGAATCCTAAGAGAGTGTTCACAAATCGATGTAATGTAATTAATTATGATTTCCCTTCAAGTTTCCAACTCCTGACTCTATTGAACTCCATAAATTGTAGCTATTGGGTGGGCCCAAGTGTCATGACCATTCAATTTTAAAGCTTAATTTGTTTTATCTTTATCTACATTGAAATACCAAAATTAAGCATATCTCATAAAATATTAATTAACAAGAATATAAAGAAAAATATCACGTAATTAATAATGTTTATACCCGGAAGGTACAAAATCATATTAAAAACATGGGTAAATATTATATATTTTAAACATTTAACACCCTCTAAGTGCAGCCAGCCAGCTTCCCCTCGTCCTCCAAAATAAGAGCAAAAGTGGCCTGAGTTTATATCGTCTATCATCTCCACTAGCGAAACATGCATGTCGTACATGAGGATGGAGGAGCTGTAGACGTAGTTTGGCGATGGTAGAAATCATGGCGTCGAACTCTTTCTTCGGGATGTTGCACCGGCACTTCTTGTAATCATGAACCGTGGACTCCCACCGGGAAAGGATGTCTTCCTCCGCCTCGTAAGAATGGTAAGGCTTCTTCAAATCTTCGACGAGGGTGTTGTATCGCTCTTCTGAGATGTCCCCTTCTTCGCAGTCAAGCTTCAACTTGTCAAGAAGAGAGGTGATGTCTTGGGCAGACCAAGACCTCTGACTTTCCATGTTTGTAACGACAACTAATTTCAGGTCGCCCAACAACCAACGCAATCGAGCCAAACCACAAGATATCTATATAATCCTGTAACCTAACCTTTAATTCTTAATAATAGAAATAAATAAATAAATAAATATCTTAAATTATGTAAAAATTCTAAATTAAAAATATATAAGAATCTTAAAGGTAAGAATTTTTATGGAAGAACAAACTTCAAGTAGAATAACGTAATCATAAACTAATTAATTATAATTTCTCACCGGGACCCTTAACTGATCCAACGAATCAAATCGTCTCCAACGAACCTGGTCTAGCATACGTCGGAGCTATAGCCTTCAACGTGTATATTTATAGATACAGGAAAAAAATAGAAAAGAAATATCGGGCATGGCGTAGGAGTTTTTCTAGTCTTTCTACAACAGAATCGGATTAGTTCTTTTTAGGAAAGGCTTGTTTTTGAAACCTATGCAATAGAGACCAGTGTCATCACGCATGCAATGAGCCGGATTAGGAAGGCTTTAATTTGCGCTGATTTTTGTAGGACATGTGTATGTGTTCCATCGTCAATTCAAAACAAATAAATCATTTCCTATTTCCGTTAGATTAATTAGGATGCAATCATGGAAACTCATGTCAAGGATACTGGTCGGTGTGGACAAAGTATAGTTTGCTTGTCCAAATTTATTTTGAGCTAAGTGGATTAAAGTTATTTGGTCAAGTTTGTCACTATTGGATTTGGCCAAATTTTTTTTAATTTTATATTTGTTGTTTTTTCTAATCAATTTTCCGGTTATAATTTGCGTCTTCTAAGAGTACATACTGACGAGTTTATCAGAATAACAGTCGACCCCGGTTCCTTTGCAACAGAGATATCAGAATCTTCTTCAGATTCACTGTACTTTTGCCATTAACTTCTATATTTAGAGGGTCAGGGCTGCTATCTTTAATTTGTGAATCAGATAATGGAGAATAAAGTAGCCAAGGTTCTTCACAACAGTCGTCCCCCTCTGGCAAAGAAGGGCTAGTGTTAGATCCCAAATCACCAGCTACATCTATTGCTGCATTTCTAACAGCAGTTACTTCTTCTTTGAACAAGAGACCAGCTTTGAGCAGCTTCTGGGAAGATGAATGGATGTTTTGACCAGACAACTCTTCTCGTTCACCAGTCATGTCACTGGAAGCATTTGAGTGTAAAGCAACACGGAAGAATAAACTTTTTGCCCCCAATTGTAATGATCACAGGATTTACCCAAGGTTGAAACTTCACTCGTCAAATTTAATTTCCGATTGGGGAGAAAAAACATCTGCCTATTGCCATGAATGTAATGGATTATGAGATTGTTCTTTCGTCATCCATGAATCCCACACAACTACTTTCTCTTTCTTTTTGCAGTTCACAGGTACAGACGAAGAAAAGTCAGGGCCTTCTCTCAATCTCATTATTGAGGACATTTTCCCATCTTCAATGAAGTTGTATTTGAACTTCGCTCCACAAGGTACCTATGCGCAATAAGAATGTGTTATTTCAAACATTCATGTTAAGAAAGAAGAACCAGGATGGGGGATATCAAGTGCTCCCATATACACGTAGAGCAAGAAAAACATTCACTTTCTAGCTAGGGATCAACAAAATAATTCACGTCAAAACAGCTTCTTTAACAGTCAACACATACAGAATACATTTCAGATAAAATTACAAGATGCAACCTGCGACATTTACATGAACCTATGCTGAGATACAAATTAGTTGGAACATAATTCTTGCACTTTGCTTTTTCTTTTATGTCAATATAATTATTTGGTTGATTACACTTAAGAAGAGATGAAAAAGAAAAATTTACAGAAAGATAGACTGATAAACTATTGCTGCCATCTACCTTGATTTCAGCCTTCCACATGGTTGCTTCCTCAGGTATAGCAGACCGCAGAACAGCCACTTCAGGCTCCCAGCAACCTAGTGTAATTGGATCTCCAGTAACATACACTTGCTGCCCGTCAGACAAATCAGCTTCTATACAGCATAAGACCTTGCCTAGTTGGATAGGTGGGGCGTCCTTTTTAGTTTGCTAGATTTTCCGAAAAGGTAAACAATGCATTAAATCTTCATTATTCTCCTCAAATATATGGATAAAAACATGGCATGAGGAACTACTCAGGACACTGAGCTGTAAAAGAAAAATGCTTGTGGCATAAAATCATCTCAAGATTAAGCTGTAAAGATAAATTGCATCTTACAAGTTAATAAAGTGCCTAACTTGCATATTAGTTACTACACAAAACAAAAAATGGAACCAACATGGTAGAGGTCTTACATTTTCTGCCAGACAAAATAGAGAACGTTGAATAGCAACTGGACATCCTCCTACGTTGATAAATTTTGAATGCATAGCCCAAATGCTTTTGATAGCAAAAAATCCTTCAAACAAGGATATCAATGTTACTTACAGGGGAAGGGCTATGTTAACATCAGTTAAAAGTAGCCACAAAGTCTGCAACTAATCTAGTCCAAATGTTCAAACAAAGAAACTAATGAAACCAACGTGTGAAATTCAACAAACCAACCTCTAGTATGTTGGGTTTATCTCACATCGGTTGTAGAAGGTATTGGTGACTTATATAGGCTAATGAGAAAACCTATTCATTGAGCTAGTTTTGAATTAAGAGAGATTAGTGAAACCTGTTTAAAGTCCTTTTTATGGGTCCAATAGTGGTTGTAGCTGCCTCCTTCATATGGGCTCGATAATGGTTGTAGCTATCTCTTTCATGGGTTCCACTTATGCGAGTTTGCAGGTAGGTGCCAGTGGTTGTAATTGTCTCCTTTATGGGTTCCGCATATGGGAGTTTGTAGGTGGGTGCTGTCAATTTAATGGTTCCACCTATGGAAGTTTGTAGGTGGGTGTCATCGATTTAATGGGAGTTTGCAGGTGGGTGCTGTCTGAGATGATGATTTTGGGGTCACCCGATGTATGAAGGGGAGTTGTTGGGTGTTGATTTAATGGGAGTTTACAAATCGGGATCGCCTGATGCGTCGATTTAATGGGAGTTTGTGGTTAGATTGCCCAATGTGTGAAGGAGTTATTGGGTGTTGATTTAATGGGAGTTTGCATGTGTCGGGATCGCCCAATGTGTAAAAGGGAGTTGTTGAGTGTCGATTTAATGGGAGTTTGCAAGTCGGGATTGCTCGATGTGTGAAGGGGAGTTGTTAGGTGTCAATTCTAATGGGATTTGGCAAGTCGGGATCGCCCGATGTGTCAATTTAATGGGAGTTTGTAGGTTGGGATCGCCTAATGTGTGAAGGAGAGTTGTTGGGTGTCGATTTAACGGGAGTTTGCATGTCGGGATTTCCCAATGTATGAAGGGGAGTTGTTGGGTGTTGATTTAATAGTTCACAAGTGGGTGTTGTCTGAGATTATATGATGTCGGGATTGCCTGATGTGTGAAAGGGAGTTGTTGGGTGTCGATTTAATGGGAGTTTGCATGTCGGGATCAGCCCGATGTGTGAAGGGGGAGTTGTTAGGTGTCGATTGAATGGGAGTTTGCAGGTCGGGATCGCCCAATGTGTCGATTTAATGGGAGTTTGTAGGTCGGGATCGCCCAATATGTGAAGGGGGAGTTGTTGGGTGTCGATTTAATAGGAGTTTGTAGGTCGGGTTCGCCCAATGTATGAAGAGGGAGTTGTTGTGTGTTGATTTAATGGGAGTTCGCAAGTGGGTGTCGTATGATATGATATGATTTCGGGATCGCTTGATGTGTGAAAGGGAGTTGTTAGGTATCGATTTAATGGGAGTTTGGAGGTGGGTGCTATCGAGATGATGATTTCGGGATCGCTCGATGTATGAAAGGGAGTGATGATTTGAGATGATGATTTTAGGATCGCCCACTGTGTGAAATGGAGTTATTGGGTTTATCCTATATTGGTCGTAGAGGGTGTATGTGTGAAGGGGAGTGATGATTTTGGGATTGCCCGATCTGTGAAGGGGAGTTGTTGGGTTTATCCTACACTCGGTTGTAGAGAGTGTTAGTGACTTGTATATAGGCTAATAGGAAAACCTTATACTCAAAGATAGTTTTTGGATTAAGAGAGGCATGTCAAACCTGTTGCAAGTCCCTTTTGGGGGCGAACACAGTACACCTATAGTACTTGAGCATTCCATACTACAGGGTAAAAACACCAACATATAATCCACTGTCATTTAAAACACACACACACCCACATTATTACATCGAGTAAGTTCACATAAAGAGGTAGGATAATTTGGGCTCGTTTCTTAGCCATTAAACCAAACATACGAAACTTCAACACACCATCAATATTAAGCTACAATTACTCAAGCATTTGGCACAACAAAGTTATTTTTATGCAACAAATTAAGCAAGCAAAAATGCACTTACCTACTCAAATCCAGCAAAACTCAAAAGCAAGAGAATTGAGCAGCCAAAACTTCAATTTTTAACAATAGAAGAGAGAAAAACTCCACTTACTTACAAGAATCCACTCAACTAAATGCAAGAGAATTGAGCACTTACTATTGCTCTTTTTAGCAGAACTTCAATTTTTAACATTAGAAAATAAAAAGAAAAGAGATCAGCAGCACTGAGATGTCAGACAAGAAGAAGCGCAACAACGAAAATGAGAATTCTTGACCAAGAAGAATGAGGGACGAAACGAAGGCGAGGAACCGAGGAAGGCAGCGACGGGAGTTGCAGACCTCCATTGCGCCTCTCCTCACTCACTCCAACTGCGACCCCATCCTCAAGCGGATGTCGGCACCTTTGAGGCCAACTCCTAGCACCGTCAATGTAAAACCCCAGCTTTGGGTTGGGGTTTTACCCGCTTGTAGGTTTGCCTGGCTTGGGCCAGTCTCAAGTCGGTTCGAGTAAGCTCTAGCCAGACCAGTTTTTAGATCATGAGTATGAGGCCCAGATGGTCGTATGAATATTTCATGGATGTTAAGTATACCTAATATCCAGATGATAGCTTCAATTATGCTACAACAAAGCACGAGTTATCAATATATACGCAAGATATACAGATTTTTTTATGGGTTAGCCAAGGTTTTGGGCCTAGACCTAGGTTGTTGCATTGTTTAGGATTAGTTTGGAATTTTTAGGGTATTTCATTTGCATGCATTATACGGATTTCAGATCACTGGTTTGCCCCTGTGGGCCCAGCTTGATTTGAATTATAGATTTTTACCCAATTGAGTTCAGGGTTCGAGACCCATTTAGACTTCTTGCCTTTATTCCCACCTATAAAGTTATTTTTAGGACTTGAATCAGTTTTGACTTTAGACGACCTCTATCCGAGCTTTTCGTCTATATATATATATATATATATATATATATATATATACATACATACATACATATATATTTCATATACCTTTAGGTGGGCACCACTAGGTCCACGAGTTGTTGGAGATTTTGATCATGCCAGATGGCAACTCACCTAGTTATTTTTCAGGGATTTCCCACGACTTTAAATGATTTCCACCCTTAGTGCTGCTGCCAGTCGAATCTCCGGTCCTCCCCTGGCCATTAGACCAGCACCCCCATGACCGCCTCACGTCAAGCTTTCAATCCATACCCAGCTTCAGCACCAATGCCACGGTAGTAGCTGCTGGAAATGGCATTTTTACCACCTGTTTCCACAGCCGCCGCTGCTACCTTTTGGCTATTTTCCTACTCCAGTGAGGCCGACCACCTAAATAGGTTCTTCTCGCCGAGATTTTATCTTGAGACAACCTATGACTACCGCCAGCGACGTCGCCGTACTTAGAGGTGATTCCACCCCCATTTCGGCTTATTTTTCTTGCAATTGGCCGCCAGACTTCGCCGATCGCTGCTACCACCATGTTCTTCATTGCCTGGTCTGTCAATCCTGATTGGAGGCGACCCCTGCCTTTGCCCCAGTTGGTGTTTTCTAGTGACAGGCACCGCCAGCCTAGTCGGACCGGTTTGCCTGCGTTTGCGCCTGCGTCTGCTTGCCCGTGTTACATCCACCAGGCCGAATCCTATTCACTAGTTTGCACCCGCCTACTTGCCCGTGTCCGTATTTGTGTCCATGTCCAGCAATCTAGACCAGCCCAGTTGACCCAGCGCACTAGTTTATTTGAACTAGACTGACTTAACTCAACTGACCCTGTTCGGTTTAATGAGTTAACCTAATTCAACTCAATTTTAGTCTATTTTCGGCTGGTGTTTTACCATTTTTAGTAATTTTGAAAACCCCTACATTAGTTTAGATACATATTCACATTATTTAATATATTTTTTATATTATGCGTTTATTTATTTATTTATTCATTATTGTTTATTTATTTTATTTATATGTTTATCTTATATGATGAATGCTTACGTGATTGCTTATTATTATTATTGATATATTTACTTATTAATATTAATCTTATTCATGTTTACTAAATTTTATTTATTTATTTATTTATTTGTTGCTTATATGTTATTGTTTATTTGTATTTAATTATGTATTCTGTGTTGGATAACTATGATATTATTATTCATGATTAATTAATATTAACTAATAATTTATTTATTCATCGAATGATTATGTATTTAATTATTTATGTTTGCTAACATGAGTATATATGATATATACTCGTTTTTAGCATTGTATTTATATAGTATAATAATAATATTATTTTATGATTGGAGTATTATTTATTTTTAGGTATATATTGTTTATCCATTTATTCATGAGTAGATTTATTTATTTATTTATTTGTTATTTTATCTATTATGTCTCAATTTGTGTACTGGATGTTTAGTTGTAGGTTTATTTAGTATTATTTTCTTTATTACAATGTACTAATGATGTGAGCTCATGCCACAAGTATGCATCAGTATATCAATGTCAGTATTTTACGTAGCATTAGGTTTCGATGTAAGTTTCAGAGTTCGAGCTTGCCATAGATGAGATGTCACGCTTGGAATTTGAACCACAAATTTGTTAGGACTCTTCTCAGTTTTATCGCTATGCTTCCATGTTTGATTTGATTTCTAGATCACATGATGTGTTAAGTGGTTGTCTTATCGAGATCCCAACACGAAGCATCTATACGTATTTTACTTCCAAGATTAATAACTCTCAAAGATGATATCCCTCGAGTTGTTTTCAAACTAAGATCCATCACAAGTTGCCTTCAAGCTTATTATATAAATCCTTCTCAGGCTTATATATTATTTTATCGAGTTTTTAGTTAGATGAGAGGTAGTGAAATCGATTCACGAGCTACACGAGCGAGTGTGTGCCAGTTAAAAAGGGCTCTGGATTGGTGAGTGAGTCATTCCATTCACGAGAGATCTTAAAAACTCCACATTTTAGTTCCTCAATTTTGGAGAAGTGTAGAGGATTATGGGTATTGCAATGTAGCGCATGGACCTTAGTTTTCAAGGGTATTGAAGGCATATGCTTGATTATACTCGGCCTCTGTGCTTAGAGTCAGGAGTGATACAGAGGATGTAGAGGGCGGAAGGCAAAAGAAAAAAGAAATTGATTTTCCCGTGCAAGGGATAGTTTAAAAAGTTGCCGAAGCATGAGATGAAACTCGTGACACAACTCCGACTTGGAAACTTGTCCCCCCCACAGTCCACCCAAACATAAAAGCCATACTCCATGCTCGTGTTAAGGTCCCCTTGGGGGGACTTGACCCATTGGTTAGGAGTTAGGACAGACACCTTCTGATATTTAACACAATGATTATCTGATTTATCTATTTTGTTTTAAATTAAATAAAAAATAGTAAAAATTTTATTTATTATATTAAAAAATTAATTTAAATGAACCAATTTTAAATACAAATGACATTAATAAAAAGATCTATACTAATTGATTTATTGATTTAACCAAATATTATTTAGTGGTTTTATATATAAGTGTAAAACTCATTTGTACTCAACATTAATTTTCTAATTTTCAATTTTTAATATATCAATTTGATGAATTTGTATAATTTAGAGTTTTTATTTACTTAATTCCTAATTTGTCTACTAGATTATTATAATTTGGATAGTTGGAAAACTTTATATCTTGTGAGTAGAATATATTTTAAATTTCTACAACTTTTAACCAACTTAATGTATTAGATTTATGCTACGTAAAGCAGTGATAATTTAACTATATATTAAGAGGCAAAATGATGAAAACTCGGGTCTTGGCAGAACTTTATAAACTTGATTGATGATTTGGTTATAATAAAAGGTTTTAAAATAGTATATGGTTATGGTGAATGTTATCAACCGAATCATAATCGAGCAATCTATAGTCCTATTTAAAAATTATCGGGTTTTCATCCATGCTTAATAATTAATATATATTGTAGTTGAGAGGGCTATCTTACCAATTTGGTAGAGATGGATTCATATGTTTGAGTCTCACTTTTGAGTGAAAAAAATGTCAAGTCGATTTACTCAATGAGTTTGAAACAAAATTCGCTAGGGTTGGTATTTAAATCAGCCAACTTTTTTAGCCAATTACATTGTTGGTGGCAATACTGACATTGTAAAAATAATCCAATTCATTTGACCAAACTATTAATATATTAATAATGAGTAATTTCAATAATTTTTGCACATTTTTTTAAGATAAAACTAGAATCCACTTAAATAGTTTTTCCTATATCCACTATATTTAACATAAGCCATTAAATTAAATAAATAGATGAAATTTAAAATATTCAGATGCCCTCCATTACCTTTTTCAATGGCCTGATTTAAAAGTTGTGATTTTCCTTAAAACCACTTGAGTGTACTAAGCTTTCTCGTTTTATACCGAACCTAACGAAATGAATGGGCTGATGACCCCTATGGGCCTATGAGATTGATTTCATATTTTGCCGAAGTTTTATTATTAATATTAATATTATTATTATTATTTTAAAATAATTTCAAATGCTAGTAGTCTTGGCCCAAGTATAAAAGTTATCTTACAAGTAAGAGTCATTGTATTAACAATATTCTAACTATAATATAAATAATATTAACTTTTAATTATATGAAGTGAGTTTTTCTAAATGATTGTTTATACTAGTTTAAAATTAATAAAAAATTAGTTTAATTTTGAACAACCGACTTCTTATTCGATCAAATATTTTAAAGTAAGCATATTTTTTATATTAATCAAATTAATTTAATTGATTGTTTAAAGTAAATTATATTTTTATTTAAAATTAAAATTTTATTTTAATTTGTTATGCATTAAAAAACAAAAAATATTCAATTTGAATTGATGGGACTAATATGGTCCCTTTGGTACTTTTATAATAGAAGAAATAATTAGTTTTCCCCATATTCATTATTTTCCTCCGTACTTTTAAAACAACTATTTAGAAATAAACACTCTTATAAATGTATTTTTTTGTAAAAAAGTGTCCTATTTAAAGAGATGGTCTTATGGGATGTATTTCCTTGTTAAAAGGTCAATTTTTAATAATGTGGTTCTTCAAATTAAACAGTTTTATTTAGAGGATTACATTTTCTTTCATGTAAAAATTTTCTTATAAATTTTGATTTTTCACTCAAAAATTTCCTTATACATATTGGTTTTTTTTTATTTGTTCTCATTGAATTTCTAAAAAAGAGTTGTTCTTTTATTTTTTATTGTATTTTTTTATTAAATTATTTTTATTCAATCATGTGATAATATTTTTCTTAAATTTATATTATTTAAAAAATTCAATTATCATCAATTAAAAAATATATTTTATGAAATTAGTCGTCTAATGTTTTTTAGTTTTTATTGTATCTTTATTGATCCGCGATTGTGCGGGAATATTGACTCAATCAGAAAAGCCAGCGGAGAAAATATTACCAGAAGAGCTTAATGAGGCCCAGTGGGCCAACAACGTCAACTCACCCGAAGCGCCGCCGGCTCCGGAGAGATACCGGCGATCACCCCGCTCCGCCGCACGACGGCAACGGATCGCCGAAAACCCAGCGCCCCCTTCACCCACCACCCAACAAACTGCCTTTGATCATCCTCCACCCTTTCCACCTCCCCCACGATTGACCAGCCCCGTCCACTCCCAATCTCCTCCTCGCAGGTGGGTAAAGTAGGCGACTTTTTGCCTCCCCGTCTTCTGATTTCGCTGGTCGGAGGTGGTAAGAATGGGGGGAAGGGCGAGGAGGTCAAGAAGGGTGGCGAGGATAGCGAGCAGTCGCCAAGGTGGGCTTCGGCTTCTCCGGCGGCGGCGTCGGGGGAGCGGCCGATTTTGAAGAAGCAGATGAGTGCGAAGGCGAACTGCCTCTGCTCGCCGACCACCCACGCCGGGTCGTTCCGGTGCAGGCACCACCGCGTGTCCGCCCTCCGCAACAGTGCCTCCGTCGGTACGGGCCTCTCCGATTTGGTGAAGAAATCGTCGTCGGTCGATGGCCGGTTGGAAGTTCCCATCGTATGAAAAACCGGGAGTTGTTTCTCTGTGTCTGTCCCTTCATGTTCTCTTTGAATTATCATCTTCCAAAGAAAACAAGTTGTTTGTTGCTTTGAAAAGCTGTGTGCTTTGGTAACAGTTTGACACGGCGGTATTTGTATTCCTTAATTTTGTCGACTGGTTGTCATATATATATATATATATATATATATATATATACTATGATTTGTATACTATCCAGCTATCTTCATCTTTATTGTTTGTATACTAATATTTGGTATTTTTCAAGAGCAGCTATGATGCTTATTCCATAATTTAGTCGGGACTGATGTTGAAGTCTTGATTCTCTCTGTTTCTTTTGTGATTGGTACAGAATGAGGTGGTGTTATTGTTATTATTATCATTTGTATGATGCTATGCAGTTGCTTGCCTTGCATGTGAGGTGAATCGATTGGTTTAAACCATCAACCATGTATGTTTCGGTCTTTTCAATTTTTTTTTGGGGGGGGGGGGGGTTTACAATACTCGTTTCTAGAATAATTTGTTGTATTAATTACAAAAATTTACAATGGCAGATACATATCGCATGAACCTGCCTTTGAGCTCCAAAATTTCTGCTTACTTTTGCCCTTGTACGCACACCATAAACATGGCGCAGTCTTTATTCTGCTCCTAGGTTCAAAAGACTTGTTATGGAGTCCAAGTACTATCAATCTTCTCTTTGACCTTTGGGAGTTTAAAATGGCCGGAACAAAAAGTAAAAGGAGCCATCTTATCAAGTTTATCAATCAATCTGAAAATTCTTATGTATAGAAATTTCGCAATCTTTCTAAGGATCTCGGCGTCTGCTTCCTCTTGGAGTTTTTCTACCACAAGTTGCTTTATCTTGTAATGAAAAGGGCTGTTCTGATAATCGAGTCATCTTGTCCTACTTAGTGGAAGAGGAGCACGCCAAATTCTCAACTTTTTCTTTGCCCATATGTTGCAAATACCACCTTTTAATCTTCATTATCTTTTGAAAATACTCTGTTGTTCAATTCTATAATTTTGCCGGAATCATCCATACACAAAAATCATAGTATTATTACTGCAGAGCCAGAGATGATTGGTAAGAGAAGATGACAGAAACTGTCGCTTTTGATGATACTGCTGCCTTAATGTATTGGATCCAAATGTGAGGGAGCCAATAGCGTAGCATACCCCAATTGCGAAAGAAGGCAAGCGACACATCGCAAGTTTGTTCAATGTTTGTTGCTCTTTTTTCGAGTGAGCATCCAAAGAAATCCATCAGATGCCAAGTATCGTCTTGTCTAAGGCGGTGAGTGGAAGAGGAGAAAGATGGCAGCTGGTCCATTCCCATTTTTCGTTCCACAAGAACTCCAACCTCAACGAGACTTGAAATTTTTTGTATACGAAATAGCCTAAACATAATTATGCAAGCAGTAAATGCAATTAACACTATATAAAAAATTCCCCTTGTGTAATTGCCATATAAATACACCACACCATCGACAGTGAAGCTTCGAGCACGAAAGATTAGTTGATATACTAGTTGCCCCATTGCCCGCAATCGCCCGGTTGCCCTGTGCATGATCTGCCTTCATCTGATCAAGAACTCATTGGCACGCTTCCATATTTGCACCACCACTCACCACCGCCATCCCCACCGCCTTGTTGGCCGACCGGTCCCATCGTCATATGTGGTTGACAAGCCGCCTTGCAAGCTCTCCCTAATGCACTTATTATATGGCTTGTCATAATCGGTCCTCTTGTCATTTGGGGGACACAGAGAATCTGGCTTGTTATATGGTGGGTGGAAGCATCATGGGTCTACAGGGATCTTTCTCTTCCTTCCCCCACTTTTGCATGCTTTCTTTCTCAGCCATTATAGCTCCCCACCCATGTCTTCGACTCCAAAGAGGCAAGAATCCCTCCCTCTTTCCTCTCTTTGTCAATGGTTTTATCATGTCTTTCCCATAATGCCGTCCTGTGTTGCATTCTTTCTCTTCAACAACTCTGACGGTCATGGCCAGCCTCTCTAATCGATGGAATTGAAAACTACCTTTTAACCTTCTACTCTTTTGCTTGCCTTCATCCCTCCCATACTCAACTGACAAGCGAACGCGACTCTGCCAAGCCCAAAAGTGGTACCTTAGTTGCAACTCCGGACCAACTTGATCCTTACCTTCAATATATAATCTGAGTGACGGTTGATGGTGGGAAATCTTCCACTTTTTGCTATGTGGAACAAAAAAATGGTGCCAATTTTTTTCATATGAATAGGACGCCTATTAGTGACGAACATTCTCGTTTCTGCAGCCAGGGGGTCAGAGCTCAAAAAAGTGGGGCTATGGCGTTGACGAATTGTATCTCCAATAACTACAGGGCAAGAAAATTATGAAATGTGGACGGTGACACGTTCAAGATTGTAGCAGTCAGATAGTGAGGAAAGCTGCTTTAAGCCCACAGTATTTGCGTAGAAATTAGAACAGTTGGTGTCAATTGTCGAAGACTCAGGGTGATGAAAGGTCCTTTCATGTCCACATGATGAAGAAGAGAAGGTTGGGTTTTTTGATTGATTTGATGAAAGACAGCCCGGGCAAGACAGAGGCGTCGGAGGGAAGACATTGAGAGCAGCAACGTCTGGGAGGCAAGGGTAAGCGTTTCATGTGTTAGCAGCTTCAATCTCTGTTTTATTTAGTTTGGATTTATCGGCATAGTTTGAGACGAAAGATTTATCGAATAAAAGTGTTATTTTTATGGGTGGTCTTGTGTTATCCATAGCAATCGACGGCCTTCATTTTTACAGAGCAGACAAGCTCTTCCTTTTGACACTGTGATGACAAAGTTCTGATTTATTTTCAAAGGAAATTAAGAAGTCCGGCTATGCTGACTGTTATTGACATCCCAGTGCAAGGTTTTTGTCTGGATCTCTGAGATTGTGTTACTGATTTGCCCATTGTGTTTTGTTGGTTAATCTCTGTAAATAAATTTTAGGCTTGGCAATAGGCAGAGCCGTTTATTAGCTGGATGCAAATAATCTTAATATAGTGCTTCTCGATAAAACAGTCTAAAAAAAGGGGTCATAGCTTTTTTTTTCAGGTAAAAATGGGTTATAGTTTTTCCTTTTCCCAAGCAAATGGGTCATGGTTGGTTAAATATAATCAGAAGGTTTAAAAGAGAATATAAGGGCAATCATAAAAATGATTTTACTTTTATTCCATAGCTTTAGTTAAACTAGAATCTACTATAATAGGCTTTTGTGGAAGTGGAAAAAGTTGTGGAAAGAATGAAATTGCTGCAGCAGAGCAAGAACCCATTAGCTACAGGATGTGCATTTAGCCGAAATCAGTGATCTGTCGGTGATGCAAGTAAAAAAATAGAAGGGGAAAGTTGAAACATTTATACTTGCTCTTAGATGTCTAGCATTTTTCTTCAACTTTGTGCATATTTACCATTCTTAATTGAATCCTTTCTATTACATCAGCAAGCAAAAAAGGTTTTTTTATCAAGCAAAAAAAAAGGGTTTTTTATCAAGCAAAAACAAAATATGGGTTACCTAATAGACAGTATGCTTTCTAAAATTTTAGCTTCTAACCATAAAAATGCCTCGTGAATTTTTCTTAACTAACTAACCGGGCGTGAACCAAATCTGAACCAGCAGGGTTTTATTTATATTCTCTTCTCGAACATCAATCGCTTACTTTTGGATGAATGCTTGAAATCTGATATGAGTGTTACCAGTAGGAAACAACCAGAAATCCAAAGATGAAGTACATGAAAATTGGCTCACGACCAGACATATTTCATACAGAGAAAGCCACCAGGTAAATTTCCTGATAGGAATATAAAAAAAACTGCAAATGACATGTTTCTGTGAATGATTTTCTAATGGGTTTTATCTGGGCCTAACAGATCAGTCTCTTCTGACTCTCCAAGCGACCTCACAATTATAATCAACAATACCAATTACCTTCTCCACAAAGTACTCTCTGAAGCTTCAACTCTAGAATTTTAAAACCCAGAAATAAATACATAAAATTCTTTCTGTTCTTTGTTCTGTTTCCAGTTTCCTGTTCTTCCAAAGTGTGACCTTTTGCAGCGGTTCTGTGCCGACCATGGAGATCCGATAGAGCTCCATGACATTCCAGGAGGGGAAGAAGCTTTTGAGATGTGTGCCAAGTTCTGTTATGGGATAGTCATAAGCTTGAGTGCTTACAACTTCGTCTCCACTTTCTGTGCCGCAAAGTACCTTAGGATGACAGAATTGGCAGAGAAGGGGAACTTCTTGTCAAAGCTCGAGTTCTTCTTTCATTCCTACGTTCTTCAAGGGTGGAAGGACTCGGTGGTGGCTCTGGGGACGACTTCCAGATTGCCCGAGTGGTCGGAAAGTCTTGGGATCATCAGAAGTTGTGTCGACTCCATTGTTGAGAAAATTCTTACCCACCCTTCAAAGGTTCGACGTTCTCCGTAATTTCCTTCTATATATGAGCCACCGTGAGCAAAAAAAATAAACTCAAAAAGGGACGTGAATTGTAACGGTGAAGAAGTTCATAATTAGGTGGTTAATCAACTAGTTGATTTCTTGAGAAAGGGCAATTAACAGGTAAAACTGATCATGGCTAGTGTTGTTGATTGAAGGTTGCTTGGTCATACACATACACCCGACCAGGTTACTCTCAGAAACCACACCGGTCTGTGCCAAAGGACTGGTGGACGGAGGACATCTCCGACCTCGACATCGAGCTTTTCCGATGCATCATCGCTAGTATTCGGTCGCTGAAGCAGATTCCATCCCCTCTCATTGGTGAAGCTCTTCATGTCTACGCTTCAAGATGGGTACCCCATCTCTCCTCTTCCGACCCTGCCCCAGAAAACTCTGTTCTAGAACCAGAGGCCAAAACCCATCACCGGAGGGTGCTCAATTCAATTGTCGGTATGCTACCAATAGAGAAGAACTCGGTTTCCATTGGGTTCTTGTTGAAGCTCTTTAAAGTGGCCACCCTTGTTGGGTCTCCGCCTTCTACCAAAGGCGAGCTCATAAGGAGAGCAGGGCAGAAGCTGGACGAAGCTGCAGCGAGCGAGCTGCTGCTTCTGAGGCAGACACATTCAAATGGGGCATCGCAGTCTTGTGATGTGAGCTTGATTGGAGTGGTCGTGGAGAGCTTCTTGCTGCAGTTTCGAGATCAAACTGGTTCTCCTGAGACTGTGGATTCAAGGTTCAGATCTCTGGTTAAGGTCGGGAAGCTAATAGACCAGTTCTTGCAGTCAGTTGCCCGGGATTTTCCAGCCACTCCTGTGACGGAGATGGTAGCTCTGGCCGAGGCCTTGCCGGAGTATGCCAGGCCAGAACATGACGAGCTCTACAAAGCTATTAACATCTATCTCAAGGTATATATATAAGCTCCTAGAACTTATTTTTTATAGTCCAAACATATCGTTCGTATGTTTGCTTAGTCATAATATAAATAAATACATCATATAATTTAAAGGCTCGTTAGGGGTGTAGATTTTGTAACCACTTTATCCTAATAGCAGATGTTCTCAACAGTAGCGATACTATTTAATGTTGGTAAATCCGAATCAGTTTCTTATCAGATTTCTATTTAGACTTTTAGATATATCATACATTTAAAAGTATTCGGACAAGATAAAGATATCATCGGATCTAATATGAATAAGTGATATTTTATAAAATTATAATTTAAAATATTTAAAATAATATTTTTTTATTATTTTATCTCTATTTTTATATTAAAATTTATATTATTTATATTATAGTAAACAAGATATTGTATTATGTGCGACTTATATAATAGATAAAGTTTAATTGTATACATAAATTTTCATTAAATAATAAAATGGATTATAATAATAATTTAATATCATAGATATAAATTTAGATTGACTTAAAATTTGAAGAGTTGAATGATAATAATTTGATATTATTATTATATTTTTCTTTTTCAAGACAAGTAAATTGAATCTTATTGGTCAAAAGGTAAAAATTAAAATTAACTAAATTTAAACCCATAACCCTTGAATGTTGGAGAAATTTTTATTATTATTTTTTATAGATAGTAATGAGTTTCTTTTTATTAATAAAAGTAAATTAGTCAATCGAGCTAAATACAGATTAGATAGGGATTTGACAGATTTAGATTGAATGCGAATATGTTAAATAAAATTGGTAGAATCTTTAAATTTGGATCAGATTCATATTTGAATTTTTAGATTCGGATCAAACATGGATATAGCCAAATCCAATTCATATTTATTTTATCTGAACCCATCCCTAACCAATAGATATTGTTAAATGATTACAAAGAAAAATTAAAGAAAATGATAGTAATAATAGTTTGTGTAATAAAGGAGACTGAATTTATAATTCTTTAACTATGTGTCAAGGAAAATTTTCATCCTTTTTTAGGAGTGATTTTGATTTTATAAATAAATTCTTGTTAAATTATAAGATAGATTATAATAAGTTAATTTATTATTTTATTTTAATTGTTTGAATATCATCAGAATTTGATTTTTGAGAATCTGCTTTTTTTAGGGGTAAGGAATTTGTATTTCTTTAACAAAAGACACAAAACTACTTATGCAGTATGTGAAATTTATAAATGAAAGACCAATAAAACTAATAAAATAAAGTTACCAATCTATTCTTGTTAATAAAAGGGGAATTAAAGTTAAGTTCTAATTAAAAATAGTTGGTTTAATTAATTAAAATATAATCAAAATAAATATTATTATAATTTATTTTCTCATTCAATTAGATTTTATCTTTAATATTAAAATCTTTTCTTAGGTATTAATAATATCTAATTAATTAATGAAAATTTATATATAAAATCAAAGTCCACTACTACAGGCTGTGAATTGTACTACATCTTTAGCTATTGATAAGACTGAAGATCACAAGGTAAGTTATAAAACTTGCTGATTAAATCACTAATCATCTTTTTGCATGGGCAATACTTGAATTAATAAGAGTTGATAAAGATTTGCAATTTTACTTGTTTATAATATGGTTTAGAAAATTTGTCTATTTTCGTAACAATGATATGCCTGAAAAATACTGGAGATGAAAATGGCAGGGGCATCCAGAGATAAGCAAAGTCGAGAAGAAGCGGCTCTGCCAAATGCTAGACTGCCGAAAGCTGTCAACCAGCGCATGCATGCACGCGCTAAGAAACGAGCGGCTACCATTGAGAACCCTGGTGCAATTGCTGTTCATAGAGCAGGGGAGAACCAGTGGCGCCGAAGGAGGCAGCACGGCAAGAGGAGGCGGAACTGCCACGGCTAGCCTTCCGGCGGTGAACGGAAGAACGGCGGAGCACGGGAAGCCTGCGGAGGGACTGTATCGCCGGAAAGGAAGAGATGGGAGGAAAGAGAAGATGGAGGAAGGGAGTCAAGTGCTGGAAAGGGATGAGGATGGTGGGTTGGAGCTTCGGAGAAGAGGCAAAAGTGCTGCTTCTGGACGGAAAAAATAGGAGAAGCTTTTTGGTATATAGGAAGAACTGATTTGATTGAATGAATTGAGTAATTTTGCATGCCATTCTTCAAGCTAATTCTTCCATCTTGGGTAGAATGGTGTTAATTGAATGTTAATAAGCTTAGAAGTGACTCAAGAAGCACCTGCAATATAACCAATTCTTTCATTGTTATTATTTCTCTTATATATCAAATTGCACTCATAGTATTTTTCGTCTGAAGTTCCACCATTGTTAGTTTTGTCTTTAAAATCCCAACATTTATACTTAGGAAGTCACCCTGCAACCCAAGGCATAGATTGGCTCATTACAGTAGCTACCTTGGTTATGCTTAGATTGGGGCCTCTGTAGACCAATCAAATAGAAATATAAGTTTCCTGCCGTCAAGATTTTTCATGGCCAAGTTGGCTGAAAAAATTCAATAATTAAACTTATTTATATCAATCTATCTAACTTAGAAGAAAAAAGTCTCCTGGCTTGTATTGGCCCGAGTTAGCCCTGTATTTTTAAGCGTAACTAGTCAAAGAGTTGTGTAATATGCAGTTATATTTAAAATATATTTTAATTGAATTTTATTTAAAAATAAATAATCTTAAATATAATGGTTATCCAATTTTATATTAGAGCGTTAGGTTTTTCTCGAATCTCGTTCTATTTTATCCTTTCCCACATCATAGTTGATTCTAATCCTACAAAAGTTTTACGAGCACAATAATATTTACTTAATTGAAAATTTATTATTATTATTTGTTGAGAAAATTTTAAAGTATAATTTTACTAAATTAGAAATTCTAAAAAGTTGGTAAATTCGATTGAAATATCTATAATCATATTAATCAAATTAAAATTTACAACTGATTTTTTTCTCATTGCTTTTCAAACTTTCTTATGTAGTAATTAAGTCTAGCCCTACAATAATTTTATGGGCTCATTCATACTTACTTAATTAAGATTTCTATTATTATTTTTATTATTTTTTATTATTAAGAAAAAATTGTGATATAATTTTATCCAAATGAGGAATTCAAAAATATGAAAAATTTTATCTATATATATTTACAATCATATTTCTCGAATTAGAGTTTGTTTCTTAGTAATACTTACTTGATTTAAGTTTTTTACATAATTTAGGATCTTTATTTATTTATTTATTGTAAGAAAAAAACTTTGACTATAATTTTATCAAAATTAAAAATTTTATAAAAATGATAAATTCCATTTGATTATTAAAATACACTCAAATTAAAAACTTTTACTTATTAATACCTACTCATTAAGATTATTACTTATTTTTAACATAAAACATAAATTATTTTTAATATTTGTATGCAAACATTGTATAGTAAAAATGGATATTTTTTTGTTAAAGTTAAATAGTTATTCATTATTTATATTAAAAAAATAATTATTAATAATAATTTCTAAGTTAATTTTGTATGTTATTAATATATATTATTAATAAGTTTCAAATATATCCCCCGCGAATGTCATTTGCTAGTATCCTATTAGATCTTGAAGGTTTCCTAAGCATAGTAGTTATTCCTAAGGCACACTATTGTAATAGATAATTCCATTCTAATTATTACCATAATTTAAATATTGTACCACTCGGTTGCATCATTTATATTGGGTACCGTGAACAACTCCAACATGGTTTAGGCTTTTGTAATATTTTAATTTAAAATCCGATTTTTTGTTGAAATTCAAAAAATATTTGATCAATATCTAATAAAATATTGATGGCAAAAAAATTTAATATCTAAATAATATTTTTATTAACAATTTTACAATTTATTCATACCTAGTTCAACAAAGTTATATTAACTATAACTCGTACCGAGTATAAATCTAGTATGATAACCAATACAGTATTTACAACTATGATTAGCATTGTAGGCAAATTCAAATCATCTTCCAACCAAGTTCAAATTCAATTAAAATTCCTATTCCAAGTATAATGCAATTGTTAAAAATAAGTAAAAAGTAACAAGCCAAAGTAGTTACTTGTAAAAGCTCATTTTTGGGTTAGGGTTTTACCCAAATTTAGTTTTATCATGTTCAGTACAGTATCGAATCGGTTCGAACGAGCTTGAGGTAGACCATTTTTCGAATCATGAACATGGGCACAGGTGGCCGTATGAGCATGTTATATTGGCTAAGTATGCCTGACATGTATATGCTAGTTTTAGTTATAATATGGTAGAGCATGAATTATTAGCATATACACGATGTATACATATGATTTTTATAAGTTAGCCCGGATTTTAGGCCTAAATCTAAGCCATTGCAACGTTTAGTATCTGTTTGGGATTTTTTGGGTATTTTATTTGCGTGCAGCATAGGAATTTCGAATTACTCAATTGTGCCCCTTTGGGCCCAGCTTCATTAAGTTCAAGGTTCGAAACTTATTTAGCCTTTTTGCCTCGATTCCCACCTATAGAGCCACTTTTGAGACTCAAGTCAGTGTTGACTTTGGATGGTTTCAATCCGAGCTTTTTGTCCTTATACATATATTAGATATACCTATAGGTGGATCGTAACACGTGGCAAGATATGAGCCATACACTTAGCCTTAGCTTCACCTATTTGATTTACATAGATTTTCCACATTTTCATAGCCTTACACCGACAACACTGCCGCCACTTTAGCTCGCCACTGCCGAGTCTCCGCCTTGCCCCCGGCCACCGGACCGGCACCCCCATGACCACCTCGAGGCCATTTTTCTATTTGAACCCTTCACGACCACCGGAGCCTCCATAGTCGCTACCAGTGACATAGTCCTTTAGGCCGGGTTCCTCTATCGATGTCGCCGTTTGAGTCATTTTCCCATGCCAGCGAGCTACCTTTGGTTGATCTGACTACCTCGACAGGTTTCCCTCGCTAAGATCTTCCATTTGAGATGAACACTAACCTCAGCTGTGGCCGCGATCGCCACCGGCAACGTCGCCGCACATGGTGGCGATACCGCCCCTTTTCGGCCATTTTTCGGCCAGTCACCGATCGGACTCTACCGATCACCACCACCATCATGTTCCTTGTACCATGGGTCGTCGATCCTGACCAGCAGCAACCATAGCTATGCCGCCATAGGCTTTTCCAGCGACAGGCACCGCCGCCCTCCATTTGGCTCGTTGCCCATGACCGTATCCGCCTGGCCATACTCGAGTCTGCTAGCCGAGCCCATGTCCGTGTCCATCAGTCCAGTAAGGTCCGCCCAATTAACCAAGCCCATTTTCCGGTTTACCCAGAACGAGTAGTTTTAGCCCATTCGGTTTGGTTTAGTTTAGCTCAGTTCGGTCTGGTTTAGCCTATTTTCGATCGTTTCTCTACCGTTTTTTGTAATTCGAGAACCCCTACATTAGGTTAGATACATATTCACATTGTTTAGCATGTTTGGATGTTATAAGTATTTTTCTTTATTTATTAATTAATTAATTATTTGTTTATTTATTCATGATTATTCATTTCTTATTATTTATATATTTGTTGACTATAATGAATGATTATATAACTAATTATTATTATTGATAGTATATATATTCATAGATATTATTTTTGTTCATGTTTATCTTATTTTATTTATTTAATTGATTCATTATTAATTATTTTTTACTCATGTTATTATTTGTATGTATTTATGCGTATGTTCGTATATTTAATATTTATATTAATATTCTTCATGATTAATTACTATTAGTCATTTATTTATTTATTTATTTATCTATTGATTTATTAATTTATTTATTTGTTTATTAATTTAATTATTTATATATTTACTAATACGAGTATATATGATATTTATTCATGCTTAATTGTGTACTTATAGTATAATTATATTATTATTTTATTATTAGAGTATTATTTATGTTCATTTATTTATTATTTACCTAATTATCTATAAGTATATTTATTTGTTTATTTATTATTTATTATTTATTATTTTTATGTCTCGATTTACATGCTACGTGTTCAATTATATGCTTGTTAGCACTGTTTTCTTTATTAGGATGCATTAAATAATATGAGCACATACCACTAACATATATCATATAGAGACATCACTATGTTACTTAGCATTGAGTTTCGATGTTGATTATGGAGTCTGTGCTCGCTGTAGAAGTGTCGCTGCGCTTGGAGCTTGGACCACAAGTTCATAGGACTATCCCTCTCTGCTTGACTCCCTGCGTGTAGAGTTTAATCATGTTTTAGACGTAGGGTGACATCAATGGTTTTTTATGAGATCCTTCCGATGTTGGGCATTTAGCCATGTTTGGTACACATGTTTAATAAAACTACAAGGATGAGATCCATTCTTGGTTTTTAAATTGAAGCTGTAGAAATATATGATATAAGCATTTTCCCTAAACTTATTATATAAGTATGTGCATTTTTACGGATTTCATTTGTGCATTAGTCGTGCATGCGAGCCGGCACTTGTTTAAGTATGTTTGCTTACCGCCCAGTGGGAGACAATCTTGAAGTTTATAAGTTTTCGTAAGTAATGGAATACCCATTTGCCATATTGTATTAGTTTTTTCGGACCAATAACACTCGTTACAGACGTTTTTCCTATAATATATGTAGGTCATACAAATCCTGAGTCTACTTTGGTGGAAGGACAGATAAACGCTACATACACTTGAGCTCAATGCATTTATTTCTTTTCTTACTTTTATTTATATTTGGTCCGCTATGACGAATATTTAACAATGTCTTTCATTCTCATGACACCAAGTGAGTTGTTCCAATCTATTTTATCGATCAAGTCTTACCCACCAATAACTTTAAACATGACTTGATTTGATCGTAGCATTTTTGTTTTGGTTATCTGGTGAACCAAAATCGGGGTGGTACAAGTGTGCGGAGCTGTCCTTAGCCAAGCTGACAAGTATTTCCTTTGGTATTTCCTTAATATTTAAGATTTTTTCTCAGTCAAACCTTAGCAATGCATGTTTCAGTATTAATAAAAATTATGAGATGGATATGAGATTACGATTTCAATAGATGCCAGCATTGATCTCACTGGAATGTCATGATAAGCTTAGAGACACGTCTTCCTTTTACTGTGACAAAGATTTGGACGACTTATGAGTGTCCTCATGCTCAATTAACTAACGTTGAGTTGGACGATGATCAAGAGTACTTAGAATTTTGGCGACCTTGCTGTCTTTCACATATCACCACATCAATCCTTCCTTGCGACATAATGTACATTGTGAGAGAGTGTCATAAGAGATGACACCATTAAGGAGCTTGGAGTATGGAGATACGCACGTAGTTATGTGACACATGAGCATGGACCATTGAATACTTTAAACGGATCTATTAGACATAGTTCAAAGTCAACGTTGGGGAACATAGAGCTTCAGATAGATCCCTGTGGATGAAGGGTGTGGCTATGACAGTGGAACTACTGAAGTACTTGGAGAACAGATGAGAGTTTAGGTAGACGATTTGGATAGACCACTTCCAGGAGATAACAATGGATGAGGGTGAGTAGCGTGGTGGATCTATAGTCCCATGGGTACTTACTACCTCTCCCTCTTCCACTAGTGTATGCTTGTCCCAAGAATATTGTTGGCTACTCTTCAACAAACAGAGTCATAAACACACCAAGGATGAGCGAAATTACCTTGGACCACAGATTTAGAAGGTTAACCAGATTTTACTTGATCTACCAAGGCTAGATTAGTAATTTCTAGTGAGAGGCAGTCAGCTCTTATAGGAGCAATCACTTTAGATTCCATGAGATAAATATATGATTAGCATTGGTTTGTTATCGTACGTGTCATCACCATGATCCGTACCCCTCCGGGTTAGACACACATGGTTGGAAAACTTGAGCAGAATTATTAGCAGTTATTTTTGAGGAGACCAGTGTGGGCTCAACATTATCTTTCCATCGTACATGTCACCGTTATGATCTAGACCCCTTCGGATTAGATACGCATGGTTGGATAACCTGAGCCGAGTTGATAGCAGGTAGAAGAAGACATGTCAGAGACAATAGTGAGTTCATGAAGTACATGATTAGGATCAAATCTTCAGTAGTTGGAAGCACGACCACCATCCATGATACACAACCACCGTCCAAGTTGCACAACCACCATCCGAGGTTCCCAACCACCGACTGTAATGCATTACCACCAACCGAATGCCCACTACTATTGTCTGTGATGCACAACCACCGTTTGTATATTGCACTATTGCCGACCAAGTGGAATAGTTATTGAGGATGTTTTTAGCATTGCATAGAGACCACATTTCATGGTTTCGGAGAAGAGTAGGGGTAAAGATTGAGAATAAGATATGGCTAAGGTAACATCATCTAGGAAGAGGAAAGCTAGGCGCACCATAATTACTTGGATGTGATGGCGTAGATAATGGGTTTAGGAGGGAGCGTCCATTAGGGAGACAACATTTTCTTTGTGCTTCGCCAATATGATTAGGTCCTTACCCTGAGACATAAGATTGAGCCTTTGCTTCGAGTATGGGAGGTACGTTCATGGTACTATTTAGGACATACAGTGCAGGTAGCCGATAGCAAGCTAGTATGGAGGAGACAACTTCACCAAAGCTTGTGAGCGATGTAGACAGAGACTTCAGTAAGACTGGATCATGTTGACCAGATAGAGGGTTACCAATGTATGGTCATCTTGGCTTCTAGTTTTGTTTGAGAGTCTACCACAATAGTAATAGTTATATGAGTCAAGATTAGTGCTACAAATCGGTACGGGATGGTAGGTCACACACCACTGAAGAGTGGATGAGACATGTATCAAACCTCACTATGAGTCCCCATAAACTCGAGGGGAGATAGAGGTTCTTTGGGTTGTTTGAACCCCATTTGTTTAGAAGTGTGTGACTAGTACGATATCGAGAAACACATGCCTATTGTTAGTTGATTGAACTAGAGCAACTTAGGAGCCGTCTCCTAGACTTGTTGTTGATTGTCTGTTCCATGGGCTGGCCACCTATGGTAGAGTCCAATCATGATGATCTTAGAGATATGTCCATAGACTACCCATATGTTTGAGCCACTCAATATCCTATATAAAGTTTTTCCATTACCTTTATGACTCAGAGACTCTAATTACATACCTAGTATGATTTTCTCAGCTTAGTGTACTCTCCTAGCACCCCCGATGTTAGACTATGTGAGGATGAGACACTTCATAGTTAGAGTCGTAGAGCACTATAACCAATTTTTCATGAGAGATCCATTCAATTGTCATGTGAATAGTGATGTCAGACAGAGTTAAGCCTTTATCCGAATATTTTCACACTCACCCTTCTAGATATATCAGTCATATTATCTATTTATCCGAGTATTTCACACTCACCCTTCTAGATATATCAGTCCTATTATCTATTTTTCAAATAGTTGAGATGAGCAGATATTGACTAGTGCACATGCCACAGACCAGATGTAGAGTCTATAGTCCTATAAAGAGTATGTTTTCATACTCCTTGAAACACGTTGTACATGTACAAGTGTTCTTGCCATCATTCCATCACAGAGTGTCCCTTCAACAGTAGTTAGTGGTCATATAAATAGTTACGAGAGTCATAGCATGCAATCGAGTCATAGCAGTTGTCCCTGTTCCATTATGGAACAGAGTGAGATAATTGATTTAGGACCAAGTTAGTTAGGACCTGGTGAGCTTACAGGGACACCTACGTGTTTGACATAGACTGGTGACATGGAGCCATACAGCTCATTAGCATTTACTTTTATTTGGTACTAGGGTTCACCATATGCTAGCAGGACTCATAGGACACCCTAGTATAGCATTGACGAGGATCAGGGAGACATGGGTAGATGTTAGGCCGTGTACCTCGCATTGATATAATTTTGTCCTGATGTAGTTCAGGTTATTATCGTGCAGTACTCTAGAGTATCTGCTCTACTACGTAGTAGACCCTTAGGGGTGAGCTTAGATTTTTCTTGCCGAGGTCATTACATTCAGTCCTCTTAGTTTGTTGTGACCCTTAGAAGCTAGTCTAGTGAGATGACTCAAGCATGCATGGTCAGTCCAGCGAGATGATTCAACCATGTATGGTCAAAGCAGTCAGATGATTACAGCATGTATGACACATTTTGGCAGATGATTTGATCACGAGTAGTTCGTCCAGCTAAATTATTAAGGAGCTAGCGAGCTTTGTCAGAGTTAAGAGTCCCAACTTCATGTTTGTCCATTTGGGCCATGTCCAACTAACTTTCAAGGGAGAGCTTATATGTAATGACTCGGCCCAAAGTACAATATAATGGACTAAGTCATTTCTTTAATAGTGGTTAACTAAGTTAAAGATCTATAGCCCATTCTCACTTATAAATAAGATCTTCTCCCAATAGGTATTAGATGTGGGATTAAGTTGAGGGATTTCATAATCCACCCATCTTAGGAAATTTCTTCCTCGAAATTCCTACACTTGGCTCGTTGCTAACCCCAGCCCACAACCTTTTTAGCCCGTGACCAGCAGCCTTAGCCAACGTCTGTAGTTTAGCCCACTATTTAACACGTAACTAGGTTGCTCTGATACCATTTGTAACGACCCAAAGTGCAATATAATGGGCTAAGTCATTTCTTTAACAACGGTTAACTAAGTTAAAGATCTACAGTTCATTCTCACTTATAAACAGGATCTTCTCCTAGTAAGTATTAGATGTGAGATTAAGTTGACAGATCTCACATACTAGTTGCCAATGAGATGACATCTTTAGTTGAGTCCTCTGATCGTAGTTGGTGTGAGCAATTCTGAAGTTGAAATTTTTATAAGGAGGAGAGGTTAAAAAGCCCCATTTTAGGGTTAGGGTTTTACCCGATTTTAGTTTTACCATGTTCGGGTTAGTATCAAGTTGGTTCGAATGAGTTTGAGCCAGATAAATTTTTAGACCATGAGTATGGGCCTAGGTGGCCGTATGAGTATGTTATAGTGGTAGAGTATACCCAACATGCATATGATAGTTTCAGTTACAATAAAATGGAGCATGAGTTATCAGTGTATACACGAGGTATACATATGATTTTTATGAGTTGCTAGGATTTTAGGCCTAGATTTAAGCTATTGCACCATTTAGTATCTATTTGGGATTTTTTGGGTATTTCATTTGCATGAAGCATATGAATTTTAGATCACTAGATTGTGCCCTTGTGGGCCCAGCTTCATTGAGTTCAAGGTTCGAGATCAATTAAGCCTTTTTGCCTCAATTTCCACATATAGAGCCACTTTTAGGACTTGAATCAATTTTGACTTTGGACGGTCTCAATCGGAGCTTTCTGTCTATATGTATATTGGATATACCCATAGGTGGGCCCCACTAGGCCACTAGTTGTCAAACATCCTAATCGTGACACGTGGTAAAATGTGAGCCATACACTCAGCCTTAGCTTCACCAATTTGATTTCCACAGATTTCCCACATTTTCATAATCTTACACCCATAGTGCCAGCGAGTCTATGCCTCGCCCCCGGCCACTAGACTGGCACCCGCACCCCCATGACTACCTCATGGTCATCTTTCTATTTGAACCCTTCACGACCACTGAAGCTGCTGCAATTGCTACCAGTGACAGAGTCCTTTAAGCCAGGTTCCTCTGCCGCCACTGCCGTTTGAGTCATTTTCTAGTGCCGGCAACCCACCTCTGGGCAATCCGACTACCCCAACAGTTTTCCCCCGTCGAGATCTTACATTTGAGACCAACACTGACCTCCACCGTGGTCGCGATCGCTGCCGGCAACATCGCCACACACGGTGCCCATGCCACCCCTTTTTGGCTGTTTTTTAGTCAGTCATCGCCCAGACTCTGCCAATTGCCACCAGCATCATGTTCCTCATCACATGGGCCGTCGATCCTGACCAGCATGGACCATAGCCACGCCGCCATCAACGTTTTCCAATGACGGGCACCACTGCCCTCCGCTCAGCCCGTTTGCCCATGACCGCGTCTGCCTGGCCATACTCGAGTCTACTAGCGAGCCCGTGCCATGTCCATCAGTCCAGTCAGGTCCGCCTAGTCAACCCAGCCTATTTTCTAGTTAATTCAAACCGGGTTGGTTCAACCTATTCGGTTTGGTCTTGTTTAGCTCGATTCGGTCTGGTTACACCTATTTTCTGCCGTTTCTCGACCTATTTTGGTAATTCGAGAACACCTATGTTAGGTTAGATACATATTCACATTGTTTAGAATGTTTAGATGTTATAAGTATTTTTCTTTATTTATTAATTTTATTTATTTATTTATTTATTCATGATTATTCATTTCATATTATTTATATATTTGTTGACTATAATGAATGATTATGTGACTTATTATTATTATTGATAGTGTTCGTATTCAAAGATATTATCTTTGTTCATGTTTCTCTTATTTTATTTATTTAATCGATTAGTTATTAATTATTTTTTACTCATGTTATTATTTATACGTATTTAGGCCTATGTTCGTATATTTAATATTTATATTACTATTCTTTCATGATTAATTAATATTAGTCATTTATTTATTTATTTATATATTGATTTATTTAATTAATTATTTGTTTGTTAATTTATTTATTTATATATTTACTAAAACAAGTATATATGATATTTACTCGTGTATTTATATAATATAATTATATAATTATTTTACTGTTAGAGTATTATTTGTGCTCATTTATTTATTATTTACCTAATTATCTTTGAGTGTATTTATTTATTTATTTATTTATTATTATTATTATGTCCTGATTTACATGGCAGGTGTTTAGTTATAGGCTTGTTACCACTATTTTCTTTATTAGAATGTATTGATGATATGAGCACACACCACGAACATGTATTATATAGAGACATCACTATGTTACTTAGCACTGAGTTTCGATGTTGGTTATGGAGTCCGTGCTCGCCGTAGAAGTGTCGCTTCGCTTAGAGCTTGGACCACAAGTTCGTAGGACTATCCCTCTCTACTTGACTCCCTACGTGTAGAGTTTAATCATGTTTTAGACGTAGGATGACATCGACAGTGTTTTATCAGATCCTTCCGATGTTGGGCCATTTAGCCATGTTTGGTACACATGTTTATTAAAACTACAAGGATGAGATCCTTTCTTTGTTTTTGAACTGAAGCTCTAGAAATATATAATATATGCTTTTTCCCTAAACCTATTATATAAGTATGCACATTTTTTTGGATTTCACGAATAAGAGAGTGAGCAGTATCGAGTTATATATGGACCGTACTAGTACTCCTTCAAACCCTGAGGTAGTGAAGTGTATGAGGGTACTCCATAACTCAGCAGATTTTCAGAATTCGTGGCACTAACTTAATTGTTCCTTTTTCCACTCGAGTACCGTGGCGGGTGAAATATGGAAGATGTGAGGGTGTAAGCAATGTATGCTTCAATATGAACATTAGCCATGCATGCGAGCCAACATTTGCTTAAGTATGTTTGCTTACTGCCTAGTGTCGGTCAATTTTGAAGTTTAATAAATTTTCGTGGGTATTGGAATACCCATTTGCCAAATTGTATTAGTTATTTTTTGGACTAGTAACACTCGTTACTGACATTTTTCATATAATATATGTAGGCCTTACAATTCCTGAGTCGACTTTGGTGGAAGGACAGATAAACATTACACACACTTGTGCTCAACGTATTTATTTCTTTTCTTACTTTTATTTATATTTGATGTGTTTTGAAGCATATTTAACAATGTCTTTCATTGTCTTGACACCAAGCAGGTTGTTCTGATCTATTTTATTGATCGAGTCTTATTGATGAATAACTTTAAATATGACTCGACTCGATTGTAATATTTTTGATTCAGTTTTCAGGTGAACCAAAATCAGGGTGTTACATTACTAATAACACAAATGTTTCTAATTGGAATAGGAATATAGTATGTGAATCTCTCATCCTTAAAATATTTTCAATTCCAAATTGGTAGATATCAACAATTATTGGAAAACAATAGAATTTTAGTTTAATTTTATTTTTTATTTTAAATATACTATTGATACAGTTCTGACTAATATTTTGGGTTGGTTCAGTGGTTGGTTTGACTTTTATATCTTGTATGTGGGGCCACTTAGGCCGTCTTGCATAATATGGGCTTTGCATATCGTGACACGCAAGAGATGACACGTAGAGTGCAAGGAGCACAATCCGTGTTATCGATTATGATAGGTAAGCACGTGTTGAGGTGTTATGGTTTGTGTGAGGATTAGGGTTTGATTAGGGTCCTTTGCATTAGGCTTTTGGGTTGCTCATTTCATGCATTGGGAATCTTGAATGTGTCAATTACCTCACTTTACTCGTTCTTTCATTTGAGTTTGATTTGATTTATTTGATTTTTCGACCAATTTTTGGGGTTTTGGTCAATTTTGGACTTCTGATTACAATTCTCATTTATAAAGACTTTATTTGGCTTCGTGTTAGTTTCAATATAAGACAGCGTCAAAGAGATCATTCCAATGGTCTATATATGTCTTGGGATCCTAAGGTGGGCCCCACGTGGCTACTCGACAGCATGCCACTAGATGTGGGCGTGCATGCATGCAACTTCACCTTTTATAGGAGTTGCATTGCTCACTCTAGCCTTGCCAGCTTCCTACTTTCTATAATATCCCACGAAATAGTCTCACATCTAATATCTATTGGGGTTGATCTAATATATTAGTGGGGATGTATTTAAAAATTTTCAACTTGGTTAACTACTTTTAAAAAGATGACTTAGGCCCATCAATTTACACTTGGGCTGGATTGTTATAAATGGTATTAGACACAACTCGAGATTGTATTGGATGGTGGGTTGTGGAAGAAAGAGGAAGCCTAAAAAAAGGAATTTGTAGATATAATTTCTTTAAGAAGGGTGAGATGGAAGAAGGTTATGAAGCCTAACAAAAAAAAATTCCACGACAAAGTTCTAAAAAATGTAGTAAGAATGTACTACCCCAAGAAATAATCTTGCATCCAATATCATAGGTAAGGATGCATTTTGTGACACCCTGATTTCGATTCACCTAAGAACAGGATCGGAAATGTCATGATCGAGTCGGGTCATGTCTAAAGCAGCTAGTCTAGAGGACTTGATCAATGATATAGATCGAAGTAATCTGCTTGGAGTCAAGAGAATGGAAGACATTGCTAAATACGCGTAAAAAATACATCAAGTATAAGTAAAAGTGTAAAAGAAAATAACTGCGTTGAGCTCAAGTATGTGTAGCATTTATTTGTCCTCCCACTAAAGCCAACTCAAAATCACAAAACCTACATATATAATAGGAAAAACGTCAGTAACAAGGGTTGATGCTCTCGAAATAACTAAAAGTCAAATTAGCAACCCTCTTGTTAAGTGAAAACATTTATATACTCTTTCACAAAATCTGTCATAAGGGAGTTAATTAGGAGTCGTCGACCTCCCACGATAACATCCCCTTTCTATCTCATCTCATTCTTCATTAACTTTAAAAACTATCCCTTGCATGGGAACACCACTTTCTTTTCTTTTAGCCCTCTACATCCTCCATATCACTCCTAACCCTGAGGACAAAGACCGAGTACTCTTAGGCATGTGCCTTCAGTACCCTTTTAAACCACAAGTTTAGACATGCACTGCTTTGGAGTACCTTTAAACACAAAGGTTTGAGGAACACAAAGGTTTGAGGAACACAAAGGTGGAGTTGTCAGGATCCCTTAGGAATGGGACAAATGCTCACCAAATTCGAAGCCCGCTATGATAAACACGCGCCCTATCTCAAGACACAGTCGTCAATTTTCCCCTATCTCACATCTCACAGAAAAACATGAGAAAATCATATATAGGCATGGGAAGGGATTTATATAATAGGCCTGAAGGAAACCTGCGTTGGATCTTATTTTTGAAATCAGACTCGAAAGGTCTCATCCTTGAGGATTATTAATCATGGAAATAAAATACGTCTAAATGGCTAGTGTTAAATGAGATCCAATAAAACAATCACTTAATATGTCCTATGATCTAGAAATTAAATCAACAATAGAGTATAGCGATACAAAGTGAGAAGAGTCCTTAAGGACATGTGGTCAAAGCTCCAAGCATGACGTCTCCTCTTCGGCAAGTTTGGATTCCGAAACCGGCATTGAAACCCATTGCTAAGAAAAATGTTGACATCTCTATATTATGCATGCTCGTGGTTTATTCTTACATCATCAGTATACCTTAATAAAGAAAACTGCTAAATAGACCTACAAGTAAACATATTGCACATAAATCGAAATATAATAAAGAAAATAACTAATAAAAAATAAAAAATAATACATACACTCATGAATAAAAAGATAAATAATAAATACATGGAAATAATCAATACTCTAATTATAAAATAATAATAACATATATTATATAAATATACGACTAAACATGAGTAAATATTACATATACTCATGTTAGTAAACATGTAAATAATTAAATAAATAAATACATAATCATTCAATAAATAAAGAAATAAATAAATAATTAATTTTAATTAATCATAAATTATAATAATATCATAGTCATCATAGTTATCCAATTCAAAATACACAATTAAATATAAATAAATAATAACATACATGCAACGAATATACATATATATAATTTAATAAATATGAATAATATTAATATTAATAAGTAAATATATCAATAATAATAATAAATCATCACATAAGCACTCATCATATACGACAAACATCAAAATAAAAAATAAATAATAATGAATAAATAAATTAATCAATCATAACATCAAAATATTCTAAATAATGTGAATATATATATCTAAACTAATGTAAGGGTTCTCAAATCACCAAAAACGGTCGAAAATGAGCTAAAATGGGTTAACTCACTGAACAGAACCAAGTTGGTTGGGTTAACTAGGCTTGGGTCAAATAAACTGTTGGGCAGTCAACTGGGCTGGTCTGGATTGCTGGACGCAGGCATAGCCAAGCAGGTGGACACAAACTGGTGAACAGGACTCAGGCTAGCAGATGCGAAGACTCGCAAGTGAACATGAACGGGAGTATACTGGTCTGATGGAGTGGGCGGTGCCCGTCGCCAAATAAAGTCGACGGTGGCACAGCTAGGGTCGCCTCTAGTTGGGATCAACAACGTTGATGATGAGGAAGATGATGGTGGTGGTGATCGGTGGAGTCCAGCCACTTGTTGGCAGGAAAACTACCGGAAATGGGGTGGGGTGGAATCGCCACAGTGACAGCATTTGCAACCACGACAGTGGTCATAGGTGGTCTCAAAATGAAGGTATCAGTAGCATGAACCTATATAGGTGGTCGGATGGGTTGGACGTGGCTTTTTGGCATTGGAAAATGGTTTGAAAGGGTGGTGGTGGAAATAGGCTGCAAGAACATTGTCGCTGACGGCGCCAGTGGTCGTGAGGGGGTACGGATCGAAAGCCGGCCATGAGGCTATCCTGGTGACGCCGATTCGGTGACTAGGGGCAAACAGAAGTGGCGGCAACGCTATGGTGTAAAACTCTAAAAATCATGAAAAATCTTTGAAAGATTACTGGGTGGAAGCTATGGTTGACGTGGACAGCTCAGATCTTACCACGTTGCACGATCTGAACGTCCAACAACTTGTAGCCTAGTAGGGCCCACTTATAGGTATATTCAATGTATATATAGATGGAAAGCTCAGATCGAGACTGTCCAAAGTCAAAACAGATTCGAGTCCTAAAAGCGACTCTATATGCGAGAATCCAGGCAAAAAAGTTAAATTGGCCTCTAATCCTCAACTCAATCGGGTTAAAACCTATGACTCAATAATCAAGTTGAGCACAAAGGAGCACAACCCGGTGATCTGAAATCCCTACAATGCATGCAAATGAGATCCTTTGAAAATCCCAAACGGATACTAAACACTGCAACAACCTAAATCTAGGCCTTCAAACCTAGCTAACCCACAAAAATCATCTGTATACCTCGTGTATATAATGATAATTCATGCTCTGCTGTAGCCTATCTCAAGTTATCATCTACATATCAGGCATATTCAACCACCATAACATGCTCATACAACCATCTAGGCCTCTTACTCATGATCTAAAAACTAATTTGGCTCGAGCTCACTCGAACTGGCCCGAACCGAGTAAAAATACAAGTAGGTAAAACCCTAACCTGAAGCTGGGTTTTACAGGTTTAAAAATCTTTAACTTATTTAATCACTTTTGAAGTGTCAATTTGCATTTGAGTGGGGTCATTATACTTTGTCCTCTTATATCTCCCGAACCACACCTTCATTTGTTGTGCCGTCACCTCATCGTGTTCCTTTTGTCACCGGCAACACACCCAACTACCCCATTGGCCCTAGTGTCACCACATGTAGTTGGATAATGACCGTGATCGCCGCTAGATTTGTAGTGTACAATCTCAAGCCGTGACTTTGGAGCATTGCCACATTCTTTATAACTTATTTCTTCTCCAAAATGCCTTTAAAAAATCTTAGGTGCGGCTGCCTTTCAAAAAAAAAAAAAAAAATTGGTTAGTCGTGGCCAGAACTTGGCCACCAGTGAATGAGGGGATGGAGAGTTTTGTTCTTTTTTATCAAATCTAGGCCATCCTTATGATCAAACAACCTAAATTAAATTTAGGGGTAGGAACATATTTCTGCCTTGGGCGTAGAAACCCTAATCACACAAATAGGTATGGCTGAGCATGATTTGGTTAATTGACCAAACCGGCCAAACTAAATCCATTTGGAAGTTTGGTGCAATGCTACTTGAGTTTGGTTGTAGTTCACTTGAAATCAAAAGCCAACCAAATTTAGTTCGAATATTGGTTCGGTCAATTTTTTGTTAGAACCAATCAAACTAAACAAACCAATCAAATCTTATTTACATCACTTTCTCTACCTAAATTATGCCTTTGTGTACGTCTAGTAATCATGATATATATAAAAGATTTATAAAATCATTATTTTAGTTCAATCCATTAAAGATTCTTTGTCTAAAAAGATGGAACTTAATATATTATTTATTGTGCATCTATTATGCAATGTCTTTGATTAGAATCTTATACGCGTAACTTTTCATGATAAGTTTTTAATTAGCCCCTATATGTGTTCTAATAATTTTTTATTTCAGAAATAAGATTTAAGAATAATTAGAATAAACACTAAATATTGAATACATCACTTTTTATCATTTTCATTAGTTTGGTTGAAATTTAGTTAAAACCTAACTAAGCCAAATTAGTTTGGTTTAGTCAGATGAATATCAATTGTAATTTGGTTTCTCTTTGGTTAACAAAACTATCTCACTTTGATTAATTAGGTGAGTTGCTCAGTTTCGTTTTAGCCAAACTAACCAAATGATCAGCCCTACATGGGTACATCTCAAAACACACCGGCTACAATATCGATCTTTATGGGCCCATTTAAGGACGCATTTGGTAGATATAAAATGCATAAATTTCTTAATTATAATTTGCAAAGTGTTAGTTTATGATGTAAATATGAGATGTAAAATCTATTTACACAAAAATTTCGTTCTTTTACTTGTGTTTTTTACAAGAAATTGGTGGAGATGAAGTTTCTAGGAAAGACCATTTGGTGTGAAGTATTATTACTTGTATTTTACTATAAAATACTCATAAAAAGATTTTTTTTTGGTAAAAGATTAAAACTTTTCTCTGAATTATCATACATAAATATCATTTTTTTTATACTAACCAAATGGAACCTAAGTTAATGTCATTCAATCAAATGATCAACGGATAGAACAGCCAACAAAAATCATAACTTATTGTTATTGCTAATATTTTCAAAGCTTACAAATTAATTATCGCTAGAAAACTGTTAAACTTAAGGAGCATGAATTTGGGACTTGCATTCTCATGGCAATATCTGTTTAGTCAAATATTTTAAAAATTAGTGATTTTGCCACTATACTAATTGACAAAAGAGAAATTACAAGAATTGAAATGATTTATATGCAGCAGTGGTCTTTTGTGAAAAAAATGTCATGATTTATATCTGGAAAATTGATTAGAAAAAACAACAAATGTAAAACTAAAAAAAATTGGCCAAATCCAATAGTGACAAACTTGACCAAATAATTTTAAACCACTTAGCTCAAAATAAATTTGGACAACCAAACTATACTTTGTCCACAACAGCCAGTATCCTTGACATGAGTTTCCAATGTCCATGGTGGCATCGTAATTAATCCGACGGAAGTTAGAAATGATTTGTTTATTTTCAATTGACGGTGGGACCCACACACATGTCCCACAAAAATCTGCGCAAATTAAAGCCTTCCTAATCCGACACTGGTCTATTGCTTAGGTTTCCAAAAACAGAACCAATCCGATTCTGTTGTAGAAAGACTAGAAAAACTCCTACGCATGCCCGATGTTTCTTTTCTATTTTTTTCCTGTATCTATAAATATGCACGTTGAAGGCTATTGCTCCGACGTATGCTAGACCAGGTTCGTTGGAGACGATTTGATTCGTTGGATCAGTTAAGGGTCCGGTGAGAAATTATAATTAATTAGTTTATGATTACATTATGCTACTTGAAGTTTGTTCTTCCATGAGAGCACTTGAGAAGAATGGTACTTGGATCTTGTAGATCTTCCATGAATGCTGTTTTGGGAGATCGAAGAGGAGGCCTCGCCCCATTTATTGTTAATCATATAGGGCCTTTAAGATTCTTATATATTTTTAATTTAGAATTTTTACATAATTTAAGATATTTATTTATTTCTATTATTAAGAATTAAAGGTTAGGATACAGGATTATATAGATGTCTTGTGGTTTGGCTCGATTGCGTTGGTTGTTGGGCGACCTGAAATTAGTTGTCGTTACAAACATGGAAAGTCAGAGGTCTTGGTCTGCCCAAGACATCACCTCCCTTCTTGACAAGTTGAAGCTTGACTGCGAAGAAGGGGACATCTCAGAAGAGCGATACAACGCCCTCGTCGAAGATTTGAAGAAGCCTTACCATTCTTACGAGGCGGAGGAAGACATCCTTTCCCGGTGGGAGTCCATGGTTCATGATTACAAGAAGCGCCGGTGCAACATCCCGAAGAAAGAGTTCGACGCCATGATTTCTACCATCGCCAACTACGTCTACAGCTCCTCCATCCTCATGTACGACATGCATGTTTCGCTAGTGGAGATGATAGACGATATAGACTCGGCCACTTTTGCTCTTATTTTGGAGGACGAGGGGAAGCTAGCCGGGTGCACTTGGAGGGTCTGTTGGACTCCGTGGATGAGCTCAACCGGAGGGTGGTTCCGGCCGAAGTCGACGGCATCGGCGACGGTGGTGGGCAGTGTTTTATTTGCACGGAAGATTTTGGCAAAAGAAGGGGCTGTGGCGAGGATGACGGATTGCGGGTACAGTTGCGATTCTCGGTGTCTGCTTCAATGGCATGCCGAGAATGCTGCTTGCCCGAACTTTTGTCGGCTTAAGCTACAGCGGGTAGAAGTGGAAAATGATGAAGAGGGAGAAGAAGAATCAGAATATGGAGGAGGAGAAGGAGAAGTAGATGTTGGTGTGCCAGCCCAATTGGTGGGCTTAGGCATTAGTGGGTTGTAAGCCCACACTTGTAAACAAACTAGTAAAACCATTAGGGTTTGCTTTTAGCAAAGTAAAGCATCAAAAAGAAAAAGAGAGGCAGCAAGTGAGGGAGAGTTCCAGCTGCTGGAGGTCGTCCTTGGCTTGGAGGCTTGGAGGAGAAGAGCTCCAAGAGGGGAGTTCGTTCCTGCTGGAAGCAGGAAACTCCAAGGGAGTTTTGGAGCTGAACTCAGCCTGTTCTAGAGGAGGAGAAACCTCAAGAACAGAAGAAGGGAGCTGGCGACCAAGATCCAAAGAAGGGAAGGCTGCTGGAGATTGAAGGCGAGAGCTGCTGTTCAAGGCTCCAAGGAGTGCTGTCCTGGATTGAGGTTGGGAAGATTTCCTGTAAAAGGGTAGTAGTTGATGCTGCATGTGGGTGGCGCCTTGCACAAACCTGTTCCTTGGTTTTCAGGTTGTGCAGTGACGAGCAGGGGCTGTCACAAGGTGTTGCTGCTACTGTTCTTGTGATTGTGTTTGGATATCCGTTTGGTTTGGACTTGGTGCTAAATTACAGGGAAAAGTCGCATTCCGCTTAGGTGGCTTTTTTATCAACAAACTGGTATCAGAGCGTAGTCCTTGTGCCTAGTTCAAATCATGGAGGGTAACACAAGTCGGATGGTAACGTTGAATGGCTCCAACTACCATGTGTGGAAAGGGAAGATGGAGGATCTTCTTTATGTGAAGGATTATTATTTGCCTGTGTTCGCTGGAGCGAAGCCGGCTGATAAGTCGGACGTCGAATGGGAATTAGTTCATCGCCAGGTGTGTGGCTACATTCGACAGTGGGTAGATGATAACGTCCTCAACCACGTCAGTGAAGAAAAGAACGCAAAGAGCTTATGGAATAAGCTCGAGGAGTTGTACGCTCGGAAGACCGGCAACAACAAGTTGTACTTGATCAAGCAGCTTCTTGGTTTGAAGTACCAGAATGGGAAAGCGATGACAGACCACTTGAACACATTCCAGGGGATCATCAATCAGTTAGCTGGAATGAAAATCAAGTTTGATACAGAGGTTCAAGGGTTGATGCTTCTTGGTACTTTACCGGACTCGTGGGAGACATTCAGAATGTCGTTATCGAACTCGGCTCCAGATGGTGTGTTGGAGATGGATGTAGTCAAGAGCAGTGTTCTGAACGAAGAAATGAGAAGAAAGTCGACAGGGTCCTCTTCACAGTCAGATGTCTTGGTCACCGACAACAGGGGGAGGAGTCAGAGTAAGGGTCCGAAAGATAGAAGCCGAAGTAAGAGCAAGACCGGCAGGTACGCCAATATTGAGTGTCATCACTGCGGCAAGAAGGGCCACATCAAGAGATTTTGTCGCAAGTTTCTTAGGGAGAACAAAAATGACAAGGGAAAAGAGAAGAATACCGGTGATGGGGAAAAAGGAGACAAGGTCGTGACAGCAGCCACAGATGAGTTCCTAGTGATGTATGATGCCGACACCGTTAATGTCGCTTGTCAGGAGACCAGTTGGGTGATCGATAGCGGTGCTTCGATTCACGCTACTTCGCGGAGGGATTTCTTTAAATCCTACACTCCCGGTGACTGTGGAAGTGTTAGGATGGGTAACGATGGCGTTGTTAAGGCCATTGGTATGGGAGATGTGCACTTGGAGACCGAGAGCGGAAGCACCTTAGTCTTGAAAGGTGTAAAGCACATCCCCGACATCCGCATGAATTTGATCTCCACTGGCAAGCTCGACGACGAAGGGTATTGTAGCACTTTTTGTGACGGGAAGTGGAAACTCACCAAAGGCTCTTTGATTGTGGCGAGAGGACAGAAGTGTTCCTCACTATACGTGATGAATGTGAAGATCGCGGTTTCCACGATTAATACGGTGGATGATGAAGGCATTGCAGAACTCTGGCACAACCGGCTTAGCCATATGAGCGAGAAAGGCCTAATGGTGTTGGCCAAGAAGAATCTCCTCTCAGGTATGAAGAATGGTTGTTTGAAGCGCTGTGTTCATTGCTTAGCAGGTAAGCAAACGAGAGTTTCCTTCAAGAGAGTTCCCCACCCTCGCAAGCCGGGTATTCTGGATATGGTTCATTCTGATGTGTGTGGTCCGATGAAGACGAGAACACTTAGTGGTGCCTTGTACTTTGTGACTTTTATCGATGATCATTCAAGGAAGATTTGGGTGTACATGTTGAAGTCAAAAGATCAAGTTGTAGACGTCTTCAAACAGTTTCATGCCCGCGTGGAAAGATGTACAGGTGTGAAGCTCAAGTGTATCCGAACAGATAATGGAGGGGAGTATTGCGGCCCGTTTGATGAGTATTGTAGGCAACAGGGCATTCGACATCAAAAGACACCTCCAAAGACTCCTCAGTTGAATGGCTTAGCTGAGAGGATGAACCGAACACTAGTTGAGAGAGTGAGATGTTTGCTTTCGCAGTCACAGTTGCCGAGGTGCTTCTGGGGTGAAGCTTTGAGTACAGTGGTACATGTTTTGAATCTCACACCGTGTGTTCCGTTAGGTTTTGAGGTTCCGGATAGGATGTGGTCGGGAAAGGAAGCTTCGTACAGTCATCTGCGTGTCTTTGGTTGTAAGGCCTTTGTTCACATTCCGAAAGATGAGCGATCGAAGCTCGATGTGAAGACAAGGCCGTGTGTGTTCATCGGTTATGGTCTCGATGAGTTTGGTTATAGGTTCTACGACCCGGTGCAGAGAAAGCTTGTCAGAAGCCGAGATGCAGTGTTCGTGGAAGACCATGGTATCAAAGACATTGATAAGGCGGAGATGGAAGAGCAGTACAGCGACGATCTGATCGATTTAGATCCAGTCCCTACACCTGTAGTGTATCCCGATCAAGGGGGAGCGGCTCCGGAGGATATTACCGGTCCCGCAAATGGTGATTTCCCTACAGTTGATGATGTCGAGCCAACTAATGAAGTTGAAGAAGAGATTCACGAGTCACCAGAAGAACCTTTTTGAGAAGATCCACTAGAGAACGGTTTCCGTCTACGAGATACTCTTCAGATGAGTATGTGATGCTCACCGATGTCGGAGAGCCGGAAACTTACCAAGAGGCGACCTCAGTTGATGAGAAGAAGCAGTGGTTGAAAGCCATGGAGGAGGAGATGGAGTCTCTTCGCGAGAACCACACTTATGACTTGGTGAAGTTACCGCAAGGCAAAAAAGCTCTCAAGAATAGATGGGTCTACAGGTTGAAGATCGAAAATGCTAGCTCGCAGCCACGATTCAAGGCACGGTTGGTTGTGAAAGGGTACGGTCAGAAGAAGGGAATCGACTTTGAAGAAATATTCTCGCCAGTGGTGAAGATGCCCTCGATCCGAGTTGCCCTTGGTTTAGCGGCCTGCCTGAACCTGGAGATCGAGCAACTTGATGTAAAAACTGCATTTCTTCACGGAGACTTAGACGAAGAAATTTACATGGAGCAGCCCGAGGGATTCAGAGTCAGAGGGAAAGAGCAGCTTGTTTGCAAGTTGAAGAAGAGCTTGTATGGCTTGAAACAAGCTCCGCGGCAGTGGTACAGGAAGTTCGACTCTTTCATGGTGAGTCGTGGGTACAGCCGGACATCGTCAGACCATTGTGTGTTCGTCAAGAGGTATTCAAATGATGATTTCATTATTCTTCTCTTGTATGTCGACGATATGTTGATTATAGGCCATGATACTAGCAAGATTGCTGAGTTGAAGGGAGAGTTGAGCGAGTCTTTTGCGATGAAAGACTTAGGAGCGGCGAAGAAGATACTCGGTATGAAGATCTCTCGTGATAGAAAGAATGGGAAACTATGGTTGTCTCAGGAAGACTACATTGAGAAGGTTTTAGAGAAGTTCAATATGAGCAAGGCCAAATCTGTGTGCTCTCCACTTGCAGGTCACTTCAAGCTCAATTCGGAGCAATGCCCCACAAGTGATAAAGATAAGGCGGACATGAGTCGAGTTCCGTATGCGTCCGCGGTTGGCAGTTTGATGTATGCCATGGTTTGCACCAGGCCTGATATTGCTCATTCCGTTGGAGTAGTCAGTCGTTTCCTCTCCAATCCTGGCAAAGAACATTGGGAAGCAGTGAAGTGGATATTGAGATATCTCCGAGGTACTTCCAGGGTTTGTTTACGTTTCGGTAGTAGTGAACCTTTGCTAGTTGGGTACACCGATTCAGACATGGCAGGTGATGTTGATTCCAGGAAGTCCGTTTCAGGATTCTTGATGACTTTTGCAGGGGGGCCGTGTCGTGGCAATCAAAGCTGCAAAAGTGTGTGGCGCTATCTACCACAGAAGCCGAGTATATTGCAATTACTGAGGGTTGCAAGGAGGCTTTGTGGATGAGAAGATTCCTTGATGAATTAGGTTTGCGCCAAGACAAGTATGTTGTGTTCAGCGATAGCCAGAGCGCTATCCACCTCTCCAAGAACTCATCGTTTCATTCAAGGTCGAAACATATCGACGTGAGGTATCATTGGATTAGAGATTTGCTTGAGACGAAGCAGTTGCACTTAGCCAAGGTACACACCAGTGAGAATGGTTCGGATATGTTGACCAAGACTTTGCCGAAGGAGAAGCTTGAAGCTTGTCGGCGAAGAGCGGGCTTGTCAGAGCCCACCACTTGAGCTGGAGGGGGAGTTTGTTGGTGTGCCAGCCCAATTGGTGGGCTTAGGCATTAGTGGGTTGTAAGCCCACACTTGTAAACAAACTAATAAAACCATTAGGGTTTGCTTTTAGCAAAGTAAAGCATCAAAAGAAAAAGAGAGGCAGCAAGTGAGGGAGAGTTCCAGCTGCTGGAGGTCGTCCTTGGCTTGGAGGCTTGGAGGAGAAGAGCTCCAAGAGGGGAGTTCGTTCCGCTGGAAGCAGGAAACTCCAAGGGAGTTTTGGAGCTGAACTCAACCTGTTCTAGAGGAGGAGAAACCTCAAGAACAGAAGAAGGGAGCTAGCGACCAAGATCCAAAGAAGGGAAGGCTGCTGGAGATTGAAGGCGAGAGCTGCTGTTCAAGGCTCCAAGGAGTGCTGTCCTGGATTGAGGTTGGGAAGATTTCCTGTAAAGGGTAGTAGTTGATGCTGCATGTGGGTGGCGCCTTGCACAAACCTGTTCCTTGGTTTTTCAGGTTGTGCAGTGACGAGCAGGCTGTCACAAGGTGTTGCTGCTACTGTTCTTGTGATTGTGTTTGGATATCCGTTTGGTTTGGACTTGGTGCTAAATTTCAGGGAAAAGTCGCATTCCGCTTAGGTGGCTTTTTATCAACAGTAGAAGAAGATTATGAAGAAGAAGTAGATGTAGAAGAAGAAGAAGAATATAATTATGAAGAAGCAGTAGAGAAGATTATTTACTAGTAGAGGTGCAAGAAAAAGAATATGAAGAAGTAATAGTAGAAGAAATAGTACTAGAAGTGATTATGAAGAAGAAGGATCAAAAGAGGAGGAGAAGAATTTGCAGCTCGAGCTCCTTATTATCTGATTTTATTATCTTTTTGGTACATTTTGTCTATACAAAATGATACATTATGTAGTTTTTCTTGTCTTATTTTCCCTAATCAATGAATTAATTGTAAACTGTCTTTTTGATGGTAGGAAATGTGAATCATATTTTTCATTGGATTATTTTTATTTTTATTTTTACAGGAATGGATGGGAAATGGATTGAATGTAATTTTGATAAAATAAGGATAATAATAAAGCTAAATTGGGAGGAGGAGCAATGGGTCGTTACGTTTTTCTTTTTCTTCTGCTACTGTTCTCCTCTTTACCCTGCTCATCTTCAGCAGAACGCAAAATAGAGGAGATGGGCTTTTAGTGCTTCATAGTCCATATTGTTCACAAATATTACCAATGCTATTAGCACCCAAAATTACAAATTACCCATGTTTCTAGCAATGGTGTCAAGAAGCAGCTAATTTCCAAATCCAGAGGTCTCCTCTCCCGCCCATATTTCATTATCTTTGATTTTGTTTTTCTGTTAGTTTAGTGTTTCTCTGTGGGTGTGTTTTCAGTTTGATAAATTAGCAGTTTAACTTTTTGATCAATCAACAAATTCGCTCTCATTCTTAGGGCATGTTTCTGGCCCACAAAAACTTATCCCCGAGTTTTACTAATAAACTCAAGTTGTGAACCGATTAACGTTATCAATGAAATACGGATATACGTCCTATAATTATGAAATTCCCACATCCAGCTATATCTTATTGAATCTAAGTTAAAATTACAGGAAAAAATCAGGTGAGCTTGTAAAGTATATAAAAAAGCCAAGTTTTACTGAAAGACCCAAATTATGACCCAATCAGTAAAATGGAAGATGTACACATAAATATGCCATTAGTTCCCCGCAACCAACTGAAAATTATTGATAAACCCAAGTTTTATAGGGTTTGTTTATAAAAATCTATCAATACTAATATATAAAACCTAAGACTTTTAGTACGGTGCCACATGTGTCCTTTAAATATTTTATAATATTAACCTTTATTTCTTATTTATAAACGTATTATTTAATTAGAATTTGTCACATATCTTTTAAATATTTTATGATATTATTCATTATTTTCTATTTATTATTAAGACTTTTAGTATGCATGTGTCTTTTAAATATTTATAATATTAACCTTTATTTCCTATTTGTAAAAGTATTATTTAATTAGAATTCGTCATGTATCTATGAAATATTTTATGATATTATTCATTATTTTCTATTTATAAAAGTAAATAAAATTACAAATTTACCCTTCATTATTACAATTAGAAATAGAAAATCTAAATCATTTAAAACCAATCCCTATGCTAAATTTTCTTAATTATGTAGATTTAGGAGATTAACAAATTGATGAATATTGAATAATTAAAAAAAACAAAAATAATAATAGTTGTTTTTTAAAATAAATATAATATACAAGACTATAATAAATAAATATCTACTAACACAAGTCAAATTATATAAATAAATATTATAGAAAAAACTTTTTAACAAAAGTTCATTTGATTCGATGCTAATTTAAATTTATGTTAAAATCGAAATCACTTGAAAATAATCAAATATATGAATAATAAATAACTAAAAATGATATAACACCATGCATACCTATAAGTATTTTACCATAGTACCCTTTATTTCGTGTTCACAAATATATTAGCTTAAGTAGGATTTGTCAGGTCTCACCATTTTATGATAATATTCATTACTTCCTATTTATTAAAGAAAAATAAATTAAAAATTTACCCTTTCATTATTACAATTAAAAGTGGAAAATCTAAATTATCTAAAATTTAACCTTATTCTAACTTTTCTTTAGTAACTAGATTTATGAGATTAATACATTGATGAATATTGAATAATTCATAATAATAATATATTAAGATTTTTAAAAATAAATATAATATACAAGACAATAATATATAAATATCTACTTAAAAACAAATCAAATAATGTATATAAATATTATAGAAAATTTTTTTCACAAAAATGTAATTGATTCTAATTCAATTTAAACTAATATTAAATCAAAATAATTTAAAAATAATCAAATATAAAAATAATAAATGACTAAAAATTATATAATGCGGGCAAGCGACTAGTTGCATCGGATAAATAACATAATAGATCACTTAGAGGTTAGTACATTCTAAATTCCCCCAAAATAACAAAAACTTATTGATAGACCCAACTTTAAGGGATAAACTTAAAATTATAGGATAAATATAGACAAAGTTCTTAGCAAAAAACAAAATAGAAAAGATTTCTTGTTTTTCTTTCCTAGGCCCACCCAAGTTGTCTGATTATAGGCCCAGATTTTTTATTTTAAAGATTTTTTTTTTAAAAAAAACTCACCCTAACCGCCAAATTCGGCTCTTGTAATCCTCAGTTGGAGGCGACTGCTGGTGGACAGATCCAGCCAAGAGGCTGCTAGATCTTTATTGTCATTGTCTTGGAGTTTGGTCACTCATTACCTGTGCCATAACCTTCCAACCTTGGATGCCCCTTCAGAGTTGCACTACCTTGCTGTTGTTATACCAATAGAGCATTGCTGCCATGCCGCAGCCTTGCCCTTGCTCGGAGTTGCCATGCCCATGTAGACCTATGTAGAGCATTGTTGGGCTCTATGAGCCCCCAAAAGAGACTTGAAAAAGGTTTCATAGGTTTCTTTTAATCTTAAAACTAACTCAAAGAATAAAGTTATCTCATTAGTCTATATATAAGTCACCAACACCATTCACGATGTAGGATTAACCCAACAATTCTCCTCCTTACACATTCTAAGTCCAAATGTTATAGTAAATTTCAGACACATGCTAGGTCACATATTATAGTGAAGTTCCCCGACATACTACAGCATACCATCTAAATTATCTCCCTTTCATACTTGCTAGGTCCACATGTTATATTAAAGGTCGAGACACATGCTCTGGTGGTATCCAAGGCGGGAAGGTGATGGCTCAAGTCATGAGTAACTAAACTCCAAGATAGAGCATTGCTGTCGTGCTGCAACCTTGCCGTTGCTCGGAGTTGATAGGCCCATGCATACCTATGTGGAGGTGCACTGTTGAGCCCTATGGGCACCCAAAAGGACTTGAAAAGGTTTCATGCTCGAAGTTGCTAGGCCCATGCAGACTTTTGTAGAGGAGCATTATTGGGCCCTATGGGCTTCTAAGAAGGACTTAAAAATAAGTTTGATAGGTCTCTCTTTGTAAAACCTACGATTTGAGTTAGGGTTTTATATTCAAAACCGGTCGGTTCGACAGTTATTTTTGAGTCGAGTCAATTTCAAAACACATGTATTGAGCCGACGCTAGTCGCGTGTATGAGCTATGAGGGTCATACGTACCCAAGTATATGATGATAACGTCATGAATACAGCAGAACAGAATGAGTTATCAGAATATATAAGAGTATGCCAGTTGTTTTTTTTATTTTTATATATAGTGGATCGTAAAATTAGTTTTAGGCCATTTACCGCGTTAGGACGCATTACGGGTAGTTGGGTGGGTTGATAGTTCTAGAGTCACCACTGTCACCGTGTTAGAATATTTTCAGTGACATGCAAGTATACATGGTCGCAACAAGTAGTATGATGATAAATTAGATTATCGTTCCCACAGAGAGATGAATTGTCTTAAATTAATTAAAGAAAATAAAATTAAGAACAAAACAGAAATAATTAACTTAACGGAATCTAAATACTAACTTAAATAAAAAGCGAAGTTAAAATTATAAAACTCGTTCTAGAGTCGAATTTCCCTTAATATGAATTTAATCTTCATCATATCTTACTCTATCTTTTATTCCCTCGGATTGTCGATCTAGGATAATTATATGACATGGTGGCTCCCGCTCCTTCATGCTTCTATTATTTTGCCTCAATTTCTACCTCCCAGTGATAATTGATTAATCAACAAAATAATGCATTAAGAATTGCCTTACAATCGCATACGGTGTTGTGTATCTTCCGACTACAACGACAAACAAGTCAAAAGACTCGTCGTATGATGAACTACCAATGACTAATCTAATTAATTTCTCCCGAAATCTAATTAAACCTCATGATCTAAAAATAGGTGATCAATCTATTCTTAGCATTAAGAATATGATAATTCAAACAATACGATTGAATAAAAGAGTAAAAGCTTGAAATAAATTCAATTAAATCATGTTCAATTCCATTCTTCTCTAGAATGAAAATAAAAAACTGCTCCATAATAAAAATAGAAAATAATATAAAAAAGAAACTAATTTTTATTATAAAGAGAAAGAAATTACAAAAACTAAAACTACTATTTCCACTACACTCCGAAGCCAAGAGATGAGATATGATAACAACAAATGACCACCCCTTTATATAGAAGTGGAGATACAAGAATTCGAAGAGGGTGTTCACAAATCGACGTAATCTAATTAATTATAATGTCCCTTCAAGTTTCCAACTGTTCGACTCCATTGAACACCATACATTGTAGCCATTGGGTGGCGCCCAGTGTCATGACCAATCAAATCCAAAGCTTAATTTATTCATTTTTTTCTGCATTGAAATACCAAAATTAAGCATAAATAATAAAATATTAATTAACTAAAAAATAAAGTAAAATATTACTTAATTAATAATGTTTATACATGGGAAGTACAAAATTATATTAAAAACATGGGTAAATATTATATATTTTAAACACTTAACACACCGCCCCCGTTGTGACCAATCAGAGCCTTCCTTTCTGACCATTGTCCTCAACCCATCACCATCCTACTTCGCATACACTACGACCTGACTTTCCCGCCATTTCCTGAAGGGCAACTCTTCCTCTCCTGACTGCCCTCTTCTTCTAGCCCCTGCTGCTATGGCTGACTGGAGCCTTCCTCTCTGACCACCGTCCCCGACCCATCCCCGTCCTCCTCGCCCAAACAGTAGCCTGACTTCCCTAGCATTTCCCGAAGCTCAACTCTTCCTCTCCCGGCCGCCCTCTTCTTCTAGCTGTCCCCGCCGCCGCTGCCATGGCCAACTGGAGCCTTCTTCTCCGACCGCTGTCCCCAACCCATTGCCGTCCTCCTCCGCCCGAACCGCAGCCTGACTTCCCTGGCATTTTCTGAAGTGCAACTCTTCCTCTCCTGGCCGCCCTCTTCTTCTAGCTACCGCCGCCGCTGTGGCCAACCAGAGCCTTCATCTCAGACCACCGTCCCTGACCCATCACTGCCTGATTTTCTCATCTTCACCGCCTAGTTTTCTCATTTCCAATGCCAGTGACCGCATTGCCGATGGCCGGTGCCCTCCCTTCCGACCTTCCCTCATCGTCGCTGCCATCTGGAGCAGTCGACCCACACCCCTGGCCGAGCTCTTCACGGGTCCTCCTTCCCACACTGAGCCGTTGCTAGGTATACCTACATTGAAAAATTAAATGAATACATGGTCTGTGATTGATTAACATGATGTAATTAAAAATTGTGTTGTGATTATTATTATGATGGAATAGTATATCCGTGTATTTATTGATTATTATGATCATGATGAATATGATGATGACTGTCGATAAATAAGTTATGATAAAATACAATATAAATGAGTGGGAGTGTCTAATATGCACTAGTAATTATTTGATTAACTTGTTTGCATGTTTTGAATGTGGATCGGTGCTAGCAAGTCACTTCTGACAATTAATTGATTAGTTAATGATTGAAACTAGGTTTTTTGAAATTAAGAGCATATTTGTTTAGCTCAATCTGTTTAGTTTGATTGCTTGAAAATGAACGTTTAGTATTTTAGATCCCTTTTCTTCATTGCAACTTCTTTGATTTTTGTAATTACTAATTCAATTGGTAATGACCTGTGCATTTATTATTGGGTGTTAATTTAATATTTTTCTACTATTTTTTATAAATTATTTTTTTTATAAAGATATTTTTTTACTGTTAATAGTAAGAAGTTGGTTCTGTGAGGCATTTGAACATATCAGCTAGCAAATGAATTGACAATTGAATATGACCTCATATGACCTATAAAAAATTAATAATTTTTTTTATTATGAAGATTAAATGAACGTCTTATCCTAGACCTAGGGAGAAAGCATAGCAGCTTCAGATCGTGATAACGAGAAACTTGGTTGACAGAGCAAGTCGGGGCTTGACTCAAGTGTTGGTTAGATGATACCGTTAGTCTATGCCAGTAAGGACATCGACTATTAAGTCCTTCGGGTAGGCTAAGACAAAAGCTGAGGTTCCACATTCCCCAGTGGAAGGGCATCCAGAAGGGTATGGATGTGTACCCGGAGTTAGGGTGATTCGTTGTTGGTGATATACTGATAACGCAGCTTTTGTGAAACCCTGATTGGGAGTACCACAGGGTAAGGTGCACAGAAAAGAGTTAGTGACTGGGATGCTGCAGCACTAGCTTCACCTTGAGATCTTGAAGCTCGATCTCATGGACGTGGTGTCCAGTTTCCCAAAGAAGAAGAAGGGAGCAACAGTAAGGTTACTCTATCGAGTCTCGGAATACGCTGTTCGGAGCAGTGCCCAGGAAAACCCAACTATGGACTGCTTGCCGAATCATGGGGAAGTACGTGAGGTACAAGCGGAAGGCAAGGGATCGGTGACAAGTAACCAAGCTCAGTCTGGAGATGAGACTGAGGGACGGATGCATTACTCAGGAGGAGTATGTGAGACGTTCATGAGGACCTCTTGCACGGAGCAGCTAGAAAATCTGCTTTGTGGTCAGCTAACGAGGCTGGGCTCTTTGAAGTTGTGGACCGTGTGAGGTGCGACAAGCCGAATGAAGAGATGCGGACCTGGCAAGGAGGGCATATCATTCCGCGTTAAGGACCAGTGATGCTGACGCTCACACCCAGATTTTGGGAGAAAATCTGGTGTACAAAGTAAAGGTACGGGTTCCTTTGTGTGTTTTCCAAGGGGATTTGGTCAGTCCAGTTTGAATAATTGTCTATGAGAGCTTCCACTACCGCCGGCGAATAAGAGGTAGTAGGGACTTTTGAAGCAGAGGTACGTCAACCGGGGGCTTCGAAAGGGCAGACGGAGTGATTCAAGTGGGAACAGGAAGGAAACCTATGCGTGAGATGGGTCAAGAGGCAGGACAGGACTCAAACCTCCGATGAGGACATCGGGTCTCATTGGTGGGGGAGACTGTTACGGGGTTTAGCTCGTGGGACGGACGAGAGCTAGGGTTTGGCGATTGTTCCTAGCATTCCCGCGTCCAAGTCGGGTAGGGTGCTATCCGAGTGGTGAACAATCTACCGAGCATATTTCCGTGTTAGTGTGAAGTGCATCGTGGTGCATGGGGTCTATCGGGTGAGTTGCTGTACCGGGCGAGATATCGGGCAGTACCGATAGCAATTGGGTAGCGGACATGATCGGCAACGAGTACCGAGCACCGCTACCGTGTGCTGAGCGTGGTACGGGTTCCAGGTGCGTGACGGGTCAGGCGCAGCTGGGACATTTTACCGAGCATCATGTGCAGATAGAAGTTGCAGGTTCCGGATGCGCAGGGTGCGAGTGACCGAGCACCACTGACCGAGCGTGCTAGGCGCCAGGGCCGGGTACTACCGTGCGACATGCGGTAGTCATGGGTGCGCAGGTGTGCGAGTGACCGAGCCAAGGTGCGGTAGGGGTTATCGTGCACGCGCATGGGTGCTGTGGAACAGACGGACCAGGGTTCGGTATTGGGGTTGCTGGGTCGAGCCAGGCGACCGTGCCACATCCAGGAAGTTGATGAGGCATTTGCGCCACACCCAAGAGTGGGTCTTTCTGGTAATTCTGCTGGAACACCAAGGGGGTCGATGACAAGGCTTGGAGGAAGGGATTTCGCAAGTGTGTGGTCCAAGGCTGCTGTGCACCACAGCACATTGGTGTGTGCGGAGGTGGTGTTGGCTGGTGTTTCCAGGGAGGGAAACACACCGCACGGAGGCAGTTAGGGCGAAAAATTTAAACCCTAAGTTGACCCCTGTGACAGCAAGGTAGCATCAATACTGCAGGAATTTAGATTAAAGAAATCAGCAAGTTAACGTCAAATGCTACGTGAATTTTAATTTAAAAAATCAGCAAGGTAGGATCAAATGCTGCATGAATTTAGATTAAAAAATGATATTCCTCTTATCCTATATTGGATTGTTCATTTGGTCTACAGGTTTGCACCAGCATTGGATTTGTCTTGTGCTTTTTGAGTAGGTTTTAGTATGTATTCTTTTACAAGTGAAGATCAGGGGCGCTTTTGAGATGATTTTGGTTAGCAGGAAAGTCAATGCTGTGCTTTCTTTGAGTTGGATCATTCATTGGATCTGTGAGTAGACACAATTTTGAATTTTTTCATTTGATGTTATGTTGATTTTGGCGTGTATCATACAACGGGTATCACTAAGGGTGTGCTCACCTTCATAAGAAAAACCCGTGTTGCCTTTTTCTGTATTGAATTGTTCACTGGATCTATTGGTTTGCTTTTGTCACGGGTTTATGTTGTTTTTAGTAATTGCCTGACAAGGTAACCCCAGAGGTGCTAATGTTTGATCATTGTGGATGATTTTCTTAAAGCAATGCAATCTTGATTGTTTTCTAACTATGGTCATTCATTATGCCTTTAAATCATTTTGAATTTTGACATGTGGTTTTGCGTCAGTTTTAATATGTATTGCTTGGATTAAGTAGGCTATTTTTTGTCCGATAACTATGGTAGCTTAGAAGTATCTCAAATGGACTTATTTCAAAATGCTCCAAGTTCACATAAAATCTTAAAGCTATTTTAACTTTGTTCTGTATGGAGTATGGATGATTTTTCTAAGGCATTTTTTATGTTTATTACCGATGATTTATTAGGTTCTTGAATTTTGACTAGCTGGCTTTCAACCTGATTAATGTAGCTCTAATGAGCTGTGAGCCGAAAAACTTAGGACTTGAAGGCCCCAAATTTGAAACGTCTGTACAGCCTACTGTTGCAGACTCATTGCATCCATCATTTGATGTACATTGTATAGATGGGACATTGTCCGTTGATGTTTTAAACAGCAGATGCAAAGTTCAAGTTTCAAGGGTGGATATGATGTCTCTATCCGAACTGCTTTTCATACAACTTAATCAACACTATGATGTGGTTTTTCCCAACTACAAGTGTGAGCAAACTAACAACAATTGTGAGCAAGCACGTCAAATTTTGAATATCATTACCCCCTCGAAGACCATTTTTTTCTCTTGAAGTGCTGCAAGATTGTTTTGCCTAAGTTGAGGTTCGTCGATTCCCTTAGTTCTGAAAGAAAATTTGATTCCCAAGGTGCTACGAGGAATGGGCATGAAATAAAATTCAGTATGTTTGATTCTGATCCACTTAATGGTTCTTCTTATTCAAATCTAGAGGCAGCAAACTCTTCCATCTGTTGTTCAGTATATCCTGCTTCTTTAGATTCGTACTGGTGCTCAACAATTGAAGTCAGATCTTTCTTTTTCTTTCAACTCTGGTTTGATGTTTTTGCTCTTGTTTACCAGTTAGTGTTTCCTTGCAAGTTTTTGCTTTCTGGCTGCTATAAAATTTGATTTTAGATGCATATTAGAAGATGCATTTGTTATCGTTCTTGATAGTTTGTATGCCAGCAGGTTTTATTGATGAACCTCTGGTCACTCGACATGTGAGGCAGTGTTTTAAACAAGTAGAAGGTTTTCCTTTGTCCTTGGTGTTGGAAGGAATCTCGGCCCATTTTCTTAAACGTATGTCTACTGATGGATCAATGGATAAATTTTTGCAGGGCCTTTTTTGTCATTAGTGTACAGTGTCAAGTTTTACCGTGCTGATCTTGACAGCAGCCATACCTGCCATATATGCAGCACCATTATTACTTCAGGAGCACATTATTTTGCTGGCCTCTAGCAGCATAAGAATCCATATGAGTTATGACAAAAAAATATTAGTTCCCTTGTGTTTTGACAGCTCCATAGCTGCTTTAGAATGCTCACTACGTATGTTCAAATTTTATACATCGACTTTGAAATTAGATTGCTATTCAAATGAGGTTAAAACTGAAATATGTGTGAGTTCCTTTGCACACGATATTTGGGCAACTGGATGCCAATAGAACTTTCATCTATATATCAACTCAGATACACATGATAGAATCAAAAATCAAATTGGTGGTCTTGTATAATCTTTGGAAACATTCTCTTGTGGCACTTCCTGCACTGATAAGTTTGACATTCTTAGTACTTCTGCTTCATTTATCCTAGATAACAAAATGATTCTGGATGAGTCTTGGTGAGATGATATTTGTATGATGCTGAATCATTTAATTGAGCATACCATTTCAAGTGCAATACCTACAGATGAAAAGAGGAAACATGGTGAAGTGTGTCAGCAGGAACTCTATCAATTAGCCAGCCGTAATGAAGCTTATGGGATGCACTTTGTTCAGGATTGTGGAATCTATGAAGCATATTAGAAGTATACATGGCTTACAGCTTCTCTTATATCATGCACGCAAAAAGCTTGACTCTGTATTAAAGATTATTAATCTTTTTGAACTATATCAAATAGCTCAGCAAATAAATGATGTTATTTCCGATGTAAGGGGCTTACATCTGCCAAGCTGTAAAGAAGTCACTATTATTGTGATGCATTTTGCTAGGTTACTTGTATTTGCTTCTGATTATGGGCATGGCTCCCTTTTTCAGGTGTTGTATTTTCTTGCTAATGGCAGTTATGAATCTTTTTGTCTTTGGAGAGGGAAACTTGGACATGATAGTGTCATTCCTTCAACTTAAAAGTGTTTCTTTGCCTAAAATTCGTTCTGGCAAAACCAAAATAGTAAGTCTTTTTTATTGGATCTGCTGAATGCCGTTTCGTTATATTGTTTTTGTCTCGTTACATTTTGTGTTCCATTGTCCAGGGTATAACACGTAAGCAGTCAAGCCGAAGGGATTGCATATAAATTTGAGAAGATCAGGAAGATGCAGGTGAAGGTTGGTACAACTCTTCTACCAAAATGGTATAACATGTGTCTTTCATTATCTAAGCTTTTGATTTAAAAGTAATTTATTTTTTGACGAGTTGACAAGTAGATTAGAGTGTGTAGCTTGCAAATATGAGCTGTGTAATAAGAGAGATTTTTTTTAAAAAAAGAAATTTGGATTGTTTGGATGGCTACGAAATGGTCTCAAAAGAGTTTCAGAAACAAAAAACGTGCAAACTGTACCACATATAACTCAGGCTGTATATTTTTTTGATGAAGCTGTAGGCTGTATATTTGTCATCAAGACGTGGAGGGCATTATTATTCTATCATTGCTTATAGATTTATATATGTGCTTCTTCTTGACAGTATAAATTCTGCCATGACCAATGTAGCAGAACTGGGAAACAATGAACTGCAAAATGGTGGGCTCAATTTTTCTGATGAGCATGATGAAACATGGGCTAATGGGGAGGCATTTTTAAAATCTATAGGAGAAAAATTTGATTATTCCGATCACATTGATTCGTCGCATGCAAGGAGAAATCAATGTGAATAATCTTTAGATTGAAAGTGTGAATATTATTTAGATTGAAAGTGTGAATAATCTTTAGATTGAACATTGATTTTGTCATAACAATTAATTTGTCAAATTGAAAGTGTGAATATTGTGAAAAAATTTTCATAAGTTTCATTCCAAAATGTCTAGCCATTTTAGAGGATTTAGGAACCCTCCTTTATATTAATCACCGTATTTACTCTTTAAAGATGTGAAACTATATTCAATACTCCCCGACACGTAATGTTTTTACATGGACCATTATGTCCACACAAAATTAGGTTTGCTATCCATTGGTTTTTATAGGCACAATCATACACAAAGAATCTCTCGAGTGGGTTAGCTCTAATTTCCCGTGAAAATAAGTCTGTCGACCTCACGCTAAATAACTAGTTATTTTAGAAAGCATTTGAACCCATTAGATTATTATCACTTTTTTCTTTATAGGTGTAAAACTATGTTCAACAGAGGTTCATAAGTCCTGGCTAATTATTGTGGAGTAAAACCTATGAACCCATTTTCACATATACATCTGATTATACATACAAATAGCTCATCATAGCTCATCTTGTTGCTCCGATGTAGCGATGTAGCGGTGAATATTCGTGCATGATGAGTCGAGCTCCATCATTCTTACTTTCTACTTTGCATATGAAACAAAAATGATAACCTTACTCAATGGCTTTCAAAGGTAGGAAATATAATATTGCCATCCCTGCACTGGGTAAATGAGTTTGCTTCCCTCAACCTTCCAAGAGATGGCTGCATCAATGTCACATTTTGTCAACTGGTAAAGATAAACTAGTATGTGTTACAAACTAGAATTAGTAATGTTGTAAAACTCGGTCTAAGTCGGGATGACTCGGCGAGTCAACTGTGTTTAGAAGCGCTCTGCGTAAATAATACTTGTTTTTTTTAATCAGATAAATCAAAGCTCAGCCGCATTGGGCCGATTTGACCAACAGATCTCCCATTTGTTGAGTCAAGCAGCCTAATATTATTCTTGCCTCTAATTAATGTTTGCAGCTATTGATACAGAGACTAAGGTGCACTAAGGGTGGTCATTAAGGGGGGTTTCTTTTCCAAGGCATTAAATTAATGGTTTTTTCTGTAGATAACGTTTTTTGTGAACTAAACACCCATTATTCTTTGAATTTGTGGAATCAAGTTACTTTAGATTTATGTGTTTTGATGCATTTTTGAAATAGTTATTTGTAAAATATACTAATTTTTATGAAGATGATTTAAATTAAATTGTTGTGCTTTCTTGATATTGCGAGAGATATGATTTGTATTTTTAATTATTTTGGAAGTAATTATTTGTTCTTTGATGAAGTGGACCTTGAATATAGATCAAAATTGACATCAAACTTCAAAGAAAGTGTATCACTTATTTTTAGTAATATATATATATTAACCGATCCAAAGTAGGTTATGAATTGATATTGAACCGGTTTCAATAGGTGTGAATTATTTTTTTTTAAATATTCAATGCGATTCCATATTTTTCACAACAGTGGCAATAGATATACTTACGGCGGTGATCATTGTTGAATGAAGGTGAGCATCTTGACTGTTGGAGATGATCAAAGTTGAAGGCGCATCCCTCGTCACCAATGTTCCGCCCCTGGTTACTATTTTTTGTCAAATTGGCGCACGATATTTGTTCCATAGCCCTCGGCATGAGCTAATATTTTTAATGCTTATATGCCCTTGAAATTCAGTTATCTTCTTCCGTCCGACTTTCAACAGCCACAGCAAGAAAAAAACATTGCTCCTTTCTTATGGCCTAAAATGCAATCACCTCTCAATTTTTTTACTTGTCTCGGTCATAATGCGATATTCCCTAATTTAGTGCTGCATTTAATGGGGGTAAGATTCAATTTATTATTAATGTAGATAAATTATAGATTTTTAATTTGGATTAATTATTTTAAATCGATAACTTAGGCTTATTAGTTTACACATTGACTGTACATTACAAATGACATCTAAGCCGACTTGGGATCGTATAAGATCGTAAGCTAGATTAAACGTGGGCTACCCTAATAACTATGGGTGAGTGTATGAATTTCGATGACTAAAGATGGTAGGGTAGATTAAACGTGGGCTACCCTAATAACTATGGGCGAGTGTATGAATTTCGATGACTAAATTTCTTAAGGTACCTGAATTGTGATATTTAATTGGATATCTCTAATTTAATTTTACATCTGGTACTTATTAAAGATCTTTAATTGGGTTAACCATTTCAAATAAATGACCCAGGCCAATCAATTTGTATTTAGGCTGGATTGCTGCAAATGATATCTGAGCCAACTGAGCACCGTATTACATAGTAGACTAGAATGGACATGGGCTTGGCCACTAGCTCCAGGCCACGAGAATAAATTTCAATGACAAAATTTCTTTAAAATTGATAGATTGTGATATTTTTTAATTTTGTCCTACATTTAATTACTTATCGGGGTAAGATCTATTTTATTAGTAATAATGGTTTGTAGATCTTAAATTTGAGTTAGCCATTTTAAAACAATGACTTATATATATCAGTTTACACTTGAGTAGGATTGTTACACCCATATCTAGGTTGGAACAAAAAACCATGATTAAGGGCAACTTGTTCATAATTTCTAGTGGAATGAGAGATAAAAAGATAGGATTTTTGAATAAGTTTGTTTGTTCAGACAAGTCTTTAAATTGATTTGCTCAGTTACGCTGTAGTATGCACCATTTTAGTTCCTTTTATTTATATATCATTATTTGTAGATAATAGAACAACTATTAATATTCATAACTAATATATACATTCAACTTTGCTATAAAATTACTGGAAATTACTATAAACCTTAAAAACACTAATACATAGACATACATAATCATCAAACCATCTTAAAATATCACAAATCATTCCAAACTGTTGATGCTTTGATGGGAAAGAGAGGTAATGTAAAAACCCAAAAATAAAAAAATAAAAAAATAAAAAATAAAATTTTTTGTTATTTAATTAATGGTTTTGTAAGACTCGGAACTAGTATTAAATACTATTTTATGAAATTAATTCTTGTGAACCGATATGAATAGTGATCAAGTTTTTTTATTATTATTTTATTTTATTCGATCAGGTAGGGTTCAAACTTAGGCCAAACCCCTCGTCTTGTGTTGGTGACACCTTGAGTCTCTTGGTTTTGCTGTTGTGGCGTGTGATGGTTGAGTGTTGGTTGAGAAGTGGGAGAAAAGGGTAGACTATGTCTCCCCAAGTGATACTCATGTTTGAGTTGGGCGGCGGATTTGTGGGAGGTTAGTTGATGTTTCGTTGAGATTATGGAGGGGATGAATAGGTTGTGGAGATGGTGGTAAATTCTCCATCCGGTGTTATTCATTATTTATCAAGGGAGGCCATGAGGGGCTGATTCAACAAGCTTTCCCACCCATTGAAACCTCGTACTCCTCCCTGGTACCTATCTTCTTTCTCCTCCCAAACTATTATCTTGGCACCTACATACCTAAATTCATGCATGCATAATCTCCCTAGTTTACATGTCTTGATCTGTATATAGATGCATATTGTCCGACGAATTCATTTCTATTTCTCTCAACGTCTTGAGATGTAGAGTGGTGTCTTGCATGTATTTGTTTCCTCCTATGCAAAGTGACTTGAACTACAGGTATGCTTGTAAATTAATCATGTGCATGCTATGAGATTTCCTTTAGTGTTTGATCTACTCACCGTTGAGAATTTATGCATGTTTTCTGTATTGGTTACTTCCTACACACATGGCAAGTATTTATTTTTACTACCCTCTTAAAAAGTAAATAGCAAGCCATGTATTATAGTTATTGCTTCATAGGGTATTCCATGTTTTCACTTATGGTCTGTCATGTTATGTACGCGTGCAATATCTGCGAACCCTAGATTTGAATGGTTCTCTCCTCATTCCATACGATCCGTGATTGATGGTTGCGGCGTCCTGGTCGAGTGCTTGATGAGTCTGGTTAATTTGTGTGGATCTTAAATGTTTCCTTGGGTTGTTGTATCTTAGTTTTGATGAAGTTCTGCGTAGATGTTAATAGTTGAGATGTCCTGCATTAATGTCTAACCAGTTATCGATGAAGTTCGTGTTGTATGCCAAAATCAAGTCCCACATCTAAAGTTTTGTGGGTTTGGGAGGAGTCCTCTCCCTAAAAATAAGGCTCCTCCCCTTTGGTTTTTGACATCTCAAAATTGTCATCCTTTTTTCTTTGATAAATTGTTTTCTTTCTCTCCTTTTGTAATATTTCTTTGATTATTGAAATATTATTTTTGTAGTATCCAAGGACGTAAGCCTCGTTAAATTTCCGGTGTTCTTTTTGTTCCTTTTATGTCTATTTAATATGTAACACCTCAAATCCGGTTCACACTCGTGAACCAAACCGGCATGTTACAGGCCCCAGTTAGGTCGGCTAACCCGATCCAATCTCGGCGTCTTAAGATGAAGATCCAACTTGCTATATGTATGTATGAATGCATAAAACCCTAACAGGATACTACATGGATGACATGTAACCAATTTTCACACCAACACACTTACAATCAAAATTAGTAAAAATTCTAAAATGAAAGGGACAGAATTTGACATGTAACCAATTTTCACACCAACACACTTACAATCAAAATTAGTAAAAATTCTAAAATGAAAGGGACAGAATTTCCCCTTAAAATGCAATTAGCAATTAGGGGCCACCCTGTCAAAATCATATATTCAAACATATATACGCATAGCAACACTAGCATTCACACGGACTTCGAATCTACTATATTCATCATTCTCTGAACTTTGGGTCTTCTTTTGGGTGTGATTGATGAAAGGGAATTTCTAATTTGATTGACATCTTGTTGCCTCTGGATAGTTAGATTAAGAATTATATGAGAACATAATGGGGACTAAGTATTTTTGTGTAGTAAAATTTTGTTGGTTTTGATATTTTGCTCAGGACATGCAAAAGTTTAAGTTCGGGGGTGTATTTAAAGTATATAGTATTTAAAATATATAGTATTTACCCATGTTTTTATTGTAATTTTGTATTTCCTAGGTATAAATATTATTAGTTATGTGATATTTCTTGTTATATTCTAGTTAATTAATATTTTATGAAATATGCTTAATTTTGGAGTTTTAATGCAGAAAAAGATGAAACAAATTAAGCTTTGGAATTGAATGGTCATGATACTTAGGACTTCGAATCTACTATATTCATCATTCTCTGAACTTTGGGTCCTAACCCATCACACTTTTGCTACGCTACTCTGATCATTTCATTTCATGTCATTATCATGCCTCAAATATTTAATCATAACATGTTTATAAAATAACATCATAAACAAAACATTAAACATTCAATCACCCAATGTGTGTGTGAAGAAGACCTTATTGATCCTCTGTCCTGGCCGGCACATCCATCTCATGCTTATCACCTACATATATATAGGAAAAACGTCACATGCTTATCACCTACATATATATAGGAAAAACGTCAGTAACAAGCGTTACTGGTCCGAAAAGAAAATAACTATAACAAACTGGCTATGAGAGCAAACTCTCATATGAAAGAAAACAACATATACTCCATGTGAACACTCTGAAGGGCACTACTAAAGAGCCACTGGGCTGCAGACCCGGTAGCATCCCGAACTTACTGATCTGCTGCTGGTACTGTGCCGCTCTCGGCACTTCTTTTTCAGTACTTCTCGTGAAACTTTATCCTATGCCCTCTCCTTACCTCCATATTTCTCCTGGCCTTGAGCACGAAAGCCGAGTACTCTCAGGTAGTCACCTTTAGTACCCTTTGAACCAAGTCTGGACATGCGCTGTACTAAACAGTACCCGTAAACCTCCACGTTCTCCGGGTGTGAGGAACTCAAATGCAGAGTTCTCAGGATCCCTCGGGAATGGAACAGTCGCTGGCACTAATCCAGAGCCCGCTTTGACTGTCACGACATCCTCTGCATGGTACGTGCAGTCGATTTCTCCATCTCTCGTCTCAGTGAAAACGCGAAAACTATATATATATATATATATATATATATATATATATATATATATATATATATATAGCCCGTTTTTACTGTGCTCAAGCACAGGTAAGTTACCTGTGCTTGAGCCATCCAGCCGTTGGATTCAAATACAACGGCTGGATAAAAAATTAAAAAAAAAGGTTCGGGTGGCGCGCCGCCGCCCCGGCCGACGCGTCGCCGCCGCCGCCGGCCGACCCGACGCTCGCGGCGACACCCTCCCCCACCACCGGCAGCGACGGGGCGGCGGATCTAGCCGCCCCGCCGCTTCCCCTGCCGGCCAGCCGCCCCGCCGCGCCACCTCCCTCCCCCCCGGCCCCCGTCCCCCGCCCGACCGCCGCGCCCCTCCCGCCACCCCGCCGCGCCACGCCCCCCCCCCCGTCCCCCCGCCCGCCACCCCGCCGCGCCCGCGCCCCGTCCCCCGGACAACCCCGCGCGCCACCCGCGCCGCGCCCGGCCACCCCGCCGCGCCGCACCCCCCGTCCCCCGGACCACCCCGCCCGCCACCCGCGCCGTGCCCGCCAACCCCGCCGCGCCGCGCCCCCGGACCAACCCCGTCCCCCCGCGCCGCGCTCCCCGTCCCCCGGACCACCCTGCCTGCCACCCGCGCCACGCCCGCCAACCCCGCCACCCCGCCGCCCCCCCCGGCCGTCGCTGTGGCAGGGCACCGCACTCCGCCGTCGCTGCTGCGGCGGCGCCGGTGGCCTCCCCTTTTCATTTTTTTTTGATCTTGGCCGTTGGATGCTAATCCAACGACCAAGATCAAACTTGAGCACAGGCAGCTTGCCTGTGCTCAAGCATAGGAAACATATTTCCATATATATATATATATATATATATATAGGCTTGGGTAGGGAGTTATATAATAGGCACGAAAGCAACTTTTGGTGGATCTTGTTTTCAAAATCAACCTCGAGGGGTTATTAATCTGGAAAATGTTCGGTTAAATGGCCCGAGTTAAGTGGGATCCGATAAAACGCCACTTAACCCGTCCTGCAGACAATAAATCAAACATACAATAGAAAAAATTATAAAAATCAGAGAGAAGTCCTAACGGACCTGGTAGAAGCTCCAAGCGTGTCATCGCGCCTAGGCGGCGAGCTCTTACTCCGTACCTACACATCAAAACTAAATACTAACTCCCACTAACTACATGATGCATCAAAATCAATGAAGCACACACAATGCAACCACAAGATCATCCATCAAAATAACAATCAAATAATTATAAGAGTAAATAATCCTAACTCAAACTATTCATACCATATTTTATTCAGTTCTTCTAAGTTGCATCGTACTAGATTAACATGCTCATACACAATTCATCTCAACAGATCACTTACTTCGTTCACTAATAATCTCATCGTGCACATCTTTACTTTATTCATGGTCAAGACATTAATCATGATAATTAATCAACCCAAGCATGCTATGCTAACAATTATCATCAATTTTAAATAAATCAATCAGAGGTAATTATACCTCACGTTGTCGACAATCGGCGACGGTTAGGGTTCCGTCACATGTCTCGGAACTCAAATTCGGCGCTCATCAGCGTCCGAAGCTCGATCGGGCTCGACTGGGTGAGCCCTGCGGAAGATCCGATGAATTTCATAAATTCCAGTTTTCCGGCAGCTGCTAGTGGTTTTCCGACGGCTTCCGGAGATTTTCCAGCGACAATCGCCGGCGGCGTCTACTGGCCGAAAAGTGGTCGTGTTGGGTACCCTCAGAACCGGCTCGGCGAGCCCGACTCATCTATGGGGTCGACGCCTCCAATGGAGGTGGCAGCTTGCCAGAAAAATGCTAATATGGAGCAGCGGCGATGGGTCGCTAGATCCGGCTGGACAGGCCGGCGATTGCCTCCGCTCCGGTCGGGAAAGGCGGCTGAGAGGTTGAGGGTGCCGAGGCGACTGCTGGATCACGGCGGCGCGATTGGCGACGAAAGCACGACGCATAGGCACGGTTTCCTCGCGTCGCAGCGGCCAGCTCGTGGCCGGGCCTGGTCGGGGCGGCAGGGCGACGCTATGGCCGGGCTGGGCGGCGTCAATCGGCGGCCAGGCGGCGTCGGTGGCGCGCGAACAGGGGCAGCGCGGCGGCTAGGGTTTGGGCGTGGGGGAAAAAAGGACGGGGGTGGAGAAGAATTGGTTGGGTGGCAAACTTGTAATTAAGACTTGTCTCGTCTCCGGCTCGAGTCAAGTATAATATTTAAGTTGTAAAAAAATTCCAAAAAATATGGGAAATCCCATAAAATCAAACAACACAAAAAAAATCATAATGATATGCTCTAGAACTATCAACCTACCCAAAATGCCCGTAACGAGTCCTAACGCGGTAAACAACCTAAAACTAATTCTACAATCCATTATATATTATAAAAAAAAAATAAACTGCATACTCTCATATATTCTGATAACTCATTCTTTTCTGTTGTGCTCATGACGTTATCATTATATACTTGGGTACACATGACCCTCATAGCTCATACACGAGACCGGCGTCGACTCAGTACACGTGTTCTGAAACTGACTCGACTCGAAAATAACGGTCGAACCGACCGGTTCTGAATATAAAACCCTTACTCGAATCGTGGGTTTTACATAATAGCTATTGTCGGGTATAGTTGTTGTTAATTATTGTGCTATTTAAATTACTTGATAAAATTCTGTCTAGGAGTTGGTTTTTAAGCGGACCATGTGTCCCACCACACTTTCCTGGGAATTTTATCTTAGGGTAATTTTTAGTACAATAGTTTTCACGCTAGTCATCTAGGTAATAGTTCTCAAAGTGAACTAGTTATCTTTGGTGAAAATTACCCAGTTTTCACAACAATTGGTATCAGAGCAAGGTTTATTTTAGTATGCTCTGTGGTTGCGGCTTATGCTGATCTTCCACATCAGAAAAAATTTCCTTGGGCCAGTTGACATTTTGAGCTCTTGGTTTATTTTAGTATGCTCTGTGGTTGCGGCTTATGCTGATCTTCCACATCAGAAAAATTTCCTTGGGCTAGTTGGTATTCCGCATTAACAGCTATTAAATAGACTTTGTAGCAGAAATGGCAGACAACCCAAAAGAATCCACATCGAAGGTCACAGCTTCATCTTCAATTTTGGCAAGAACTACTGTGACAAATGCAAGATTTGCAATGGAGATTTTTGATGGTACCGGTCATTTTGGCATGTGGCAAAGTGAGGTTCTGGATGCCCTTTTTCAACAGGGTCTAGACATTGCCATTGAAGAAGAGAAACCGGATGATGTTGAGGAGAAAGAATGGAAGACAATAAATAGATTGGCATGTGGTACCATTCGAACGTGTCTTTCTAGAGAGCAGAGGTATGCATTTTCTAAAGAAACTTCTGCAAGTAAATTGTGGAAGGCACTGGAGGAGAAATTCTTGAAGAAAAGCAGTCAGAACAAGCTCTATATGAAAAAGAGATTGTTCCGCTTCAATTATGTTCCTGGTACCTCTCTGAATGATCATATTACTAGCTTCAATCAGCTAGTAACTGATCTGGTGAATATGGATGTGACTTTTGAAGATGAAGATTTGGCTCTGATGTTGTTGGGATCACTTCCTCATGAATTTGAGTTTCTTGAAACTACTCTACTTCATGGGAAGGCTGTTGTGTCTCTTAGTGAAGTAACTGCTGCCTTGTATAGTTATGAATTAAGAAAGAAAGAAAAGCAAGAAAATACAAGTGCAGAAGCAGAAGCTCTTGTTGTGGATAGAGGCCGATCGCAGAGTCAGAACAAAGGAAGAAGGGGAAGGTCGAAGTCAAAGTCCAGACCAAGTAAAGATGAATGTGCCTTTTGTCGAGAAAAAGGGCATTGGAAGAAAGATTGTCCCAAGCTGAAAAATAAAGGCAAATCTGATAAGGAAAAAGCTGCTGCAAATGTTGCTGAGTGTGATGATGCAGACTCAGACCTTTCAATTGCTGCATCAACTAGCAATTCTAGTGCATGGTTGCTAGATTCTGCTTGTAGCCATCATATGACGCCCAATCGAGAATGGTTCTTTGATTTTAAAGAACTAAAGGGTGGAATTGTCTACACAGCAAATAATGCCCCTCTTGTCACATATGGAGTTGGTTCAATTCACTTGAGGAATCATGATGGATCAACCAGAATCTTAACTGGGGTTCATTATGTGCCAGATTTGATGAAGAATCTCATCTCTGTGGGAACCTTAGAGTCAAAAGGTTTCGAAGTAAGGGCGAAAGATGGGATAATGAGGATCATCTCTGGTGCACTTGTGATAATGAAGGGGATCCGAAGAAGAAACAATGTGTATTACTTTATGGGTAATACAATTGTTGGGGAAGCAGCAGCGACAGCAACTCCTACTGATGATCAGGAGTCAGAAGCAACTAGGTTATGGCATATGCGCTTGGGGCATGCTGGAGAAAAATCTTTGAAACTATTGATAGATCAAGGATTATTAAAAGGAGCTCGGGCTTGCAAAATAGATTTTTGCGAGCACTGTATCAAAGGGAAGAAAACAAGGGTGAAATTTGGAACAGCAATCCATGATACTGAGGGTATTTTGGATTATGTTCACTCAGATGTGTGGGGGCCTTCCAAGACAACTTCGTTGGGAGGTAAACACTATTATGTTTCCCTTGTTGATGATTTTTCCCGGAGAGTTTGGGTATATACGATGAAGACGAAGGATGAAGTGTTGGGAATTTTCCTGAAATGGAAAAAGATGGTGGAGACTCAAACAGGCAGAAGAGTCAAACGTCTTCGTACAGACAATGGTGGAGAATTCAAAAATGATCCATTTCAAAAGGTCTGTGAAGATGAAGGTATTGTCAGACACTTCACTGTCAGAAATACACCACAACAGAATGGGGTGGCAGAGCGAATGAATCGAACTTTGCTGGAGAAAGTTCGGTGTATGTTGTCCAATGCTGGGTTGGGCAAAGAATTTTGGGCTGAGGCTTTGGTATATGCTTGTCACCTTATTAATCGTTTACCATCTACTGCTATTGGTGGTAAAACTCCATTGGAGAAATGGTCTGGAAAGCCTGCTACAGATTATAATTCCTTACATGTGTTTGGTTCCACTGCATATTACCATGTTAAGGAATCAAAGCTGGATCCAAGAGCAAAGAAGGCAATATTTATGGGGATCACCTCTGGTGTGAAAGGCTATCGTCTTTGGTGTCCAGAAACAAAGAAAGTAATCTTCAGCAGGGATGTTACCTTTGATGAATCTACCATGTTGAGAAAGGTAACTTCTGAAAATATGAAGCAAACAGATGGTACTCCCAAACAGGTGGAGATTGATGGCAACAGAATGGTCCCAGCAGATGCAGAAACTGATGATGACTCTCCTGTGGTAGAAGAAGAGTCAAATGAAGAAGAGGTTCAGACCCAAGAACCTCCACATCAACATGAATCAATTGCACAAAGGAAGGGAAAGAGAACCATTAGAAAACCTGCCCGCTATGCTGATATGGTCTCTTCTACAGCACCAATTGCAACTGATGATGTTCCTGCCACTTATAATGAAGCAGTTCAAAGTTCAGAACAAGAAAAGTGGAGGATTGCCATGAAAGAAGAAATGCAGTCCCTTCAAAAGAATCAGACATGGAAACTAGCTAGTCTTCCGAAGGGAAAGAAGGCAATTGGGTGCAAATGGGTATATGCAAAGAAAGATGGATTTCCTGACAAGGATAATGTTCGCTACAAAGCAAGATTGGTGGCTAAAGGCTACGCTCAAAAGGAGGGAGTTGATTATAATGAAGTATTTTCTCCAGTTGTAAAGCATTCCTCCATTAGAATTTTATTGGCTTTGGTGGCACAATTGGATTTGGAACTAGTTCAGATGGATGTAAAAACTGCATTTTTACATGGAGACTTGGAAGAGGAAATCTATATGTCTCAGCCAGATGGATTCAAAGTTGATGGAAAAGAAAAGATGGTGTGCAAATTGGACAAATCGCTATATGGATTGAAGCAATCTCCGAGGCAGTGGTACAAGCGATTTGACAAGTTCATGATAGGGCAGAAGTACTCAAGGAGCAAATATGATCACTGTGTGTACTTGCGCAAGCTACAAGATGGATCCTATATATATCTTCTTCTTTATGTTGATGATATGCTGATAGCTTCCAAGAGTCAGACAGAAATAGAGAAGTTAAAGACTCAATTGAATAGGGAGTTTGAAATGAAGGATCTTGGTGAAGCAAAGAAGATTCTCGGCATGGAGATATCTAGAGACAGGAAATTGGGGAGGCTTTGTTTGTCTCAGAAAGAATATCTGAGGAAGGTACTAAAACGTTTTGGCATAAATGAGAAGTCAAAACCAGTTAGTACACCACTTGCTCCTCATTTCAAGCTTAGTGCTTCCATGTCACCAAAGAATGATGCAGAACGGGAATACATGGCAAAAGTACCGTATGCAAGTGCTATTGGTAGCTTGATGTATGCAATGGTTTGTTCAAGGCCCGATATTTCACAGGCAGTTGGGGTTGTGAGCAGGTATATGCATGATCCTGGAAAGGAGCATTGGCAAGCTGTGAAATGGATTCTACGGTATATTCTAGATACCTTAGATGTTGGATTAGTATTTCAGCAGGATGATAAGGATGGTCAGTATGTAATTGGGTATTGTGACTCTGACTACGCTGGTGATTTGGACAAGCGACGATCAACTACTGGTTATGTGTTTACTTTTGCAAAAGCACCAGTCAGTTGGAAGTCCACCTTACAGTCAACAGTGGCTTTGTCTACTACAGAGGCAGAGTATATGGCAATTACAGAGGCTGTAAAGGAGGCAATTTGGCTTCAAGGGTTGCTCGGTGAACTGGGAATGGAACAAAAGCACATCAAAGTGCATTGTGACAGTCAGAGTGCTATTCATTTAGCAAAGAATCAGGTTTACCATGCAAGGACGAAGCACATCGATGTTCGATATCATTTTGTACGAGAGATTCTAGAAGAAGGTGGAGTCATAATCCAGAAGATTCCGACCACTGAGAACCCTGCTGATATGCTGACAAAAGTAGTAACTGCGGCCAAGTTTAAACATTGTTTAGACTTGGTCAATATCGTTACAAATTGAAAGATGGAGTTTGCAGACACTACTGAAAGTTGGATTTGTGAGAGAATTGTATGGGATTTTGTCAAGGTGGAGAATTGTTGTATGCCAAAATCAAGTCCCACATCTAAAGTTTTGTGGGTTTGGGAGGAGTCCTCTCCCTATAAATAAGGCTCCTCCCCTTTGGTTCTTGACATCCCAAAATTGTCATCCTTCTTTCTTTGGTAAATTATTTTCTTTCTCTCCTTTTGTAATATTTC